>JARQOC010000001.1:300417986-300462341 GCA_033576535.1 Allobates femoralis | reverse complement strand
GGTCCATGACTCCAAGTTAGCTGGTCATTGGCGTTACAGAAGACACAGGAGTTCTTGAGCCCAATTTTTTGGTGGCAGAATTATCTGAAGGATGTTAAGGATGTTCTCTCTTGTGAGATATGTGTATGTTATAACACATGCTTTGCCTACTGGACTACATCAACCATTGCAGGTTCTGTCCCATACTAGGATACTGAGAACCTGGTCAAAAAGAAAATTTTTCAGCTTCAAAGGGTTCCGGATGAAATCATCTCAGGCTGAAGGATGCAGTTCACCTTAAGACTCTGGAAGGGGTTTTGCTTTGCACTCAATATTAATGTCTGTTTATCTTCAGCATACCACCCTCAGATGAATGGACAAACAGAGTGGACCAATCAGACTTTGGAGCAATATCTATGATGATATGTCAGCCATTTACAGGACTATTGGTTGGAGTTTCTTTCCTCAGAAGAACTTTCCTACAACAACTCTCTACTAAGGTAACACTTTTCTGTGCCAACCTGGGTAATTATCCAAGTATTTTGCCTAGATCTCCGATCGATGCTTCTGTTCCGGCAGTAGAGGAGAGGTTGACAGCATTGAGACAAAATCTGGAGGTCAGGAATCACTGACCTCGGCTCAAGAGCAATACAAAAGACTGACTGATAGATTCCGGAAACCAGTATGTATGTTCAAGGTAGGAGACTCAGTGTGGTTGTCCACTAAAAGTCTAAAATGTAACATTCCTTTACAGAAACTGGGACAGAAGTTCATTGGTCCTTTCAATGACTGTGGTTTTGTGAACTCATTTGCCTGCCATTTAAAGCTGCCAAGAACTATGAAGTGTGGGGCAGCGCCTGGATCGCAAGTCAGTTAACACGTGGAGCCCGGTAGTGGTTCAAACAGGACCCGGTGTTTATTGCTGATACACACAGCGGTGGCACAGTCTGCCGGAATCCGGGTCGCAGCCGGGTACACAAGACACAGTTCATATAACGTACCCGGGTCCTTCGGGCCAAAGGCCTCCGTTATGGGTCACCCCGAGTTCCTCCAGCCCTCCTGGGCTAGGCCGTGTTAGTCTAGCACACGGCCTCCTGGAACTCTAGACCTCTCCTTTCTGTATATCTGCTGCTGCTGCAGCCAAAGCACAAATCTGTGTACAGGGAACCCCGCCCTGCCTCCTGACCAGGCTTTTAACTCCGTGTCTACTTCCGGGACCTTGCAAGACCCGGAGCGGAGGGAGCGGACCGTCCCTTTCTCTCACACCCTATACCGGGCTCAATACGTGACAGTGCGCATTCTGGGGGAGACATAGCGCCCCTCGCATATGATCCCCCGCACTGTCTCACACACCCCCCCCCCTTGGGTCAAACTTGTGGGGTTGAACCCCAGCCATCAAACAAGGTGCCCGGGACAGGGCATCCGCATTACCCTGCAGCTTGCCAGCCCGATGCTCCACCGTAAAACGGAAGTTTTGGAGGGACAGGAACCACAGGGTGACCCGAGCGTTCCGTTCCTTGGCATTTCGCATCCAGACCAAAGGAGCGTGATCCGTAACTAACCGGAACTGTCGCCCGAGCAAATAATAACGTAGGGACTCCAAGGCCCATTTAACGGCCAAGCACTCCTTCTCCACTACGCTATAATTCTTTTCCGCCGGGGACAATTTCCGGCTCAAGTAAGTGACCGGATGCTCGATTCCGTCCACTTCTTGCGACAGCACAGCCCCCAGCCCCACCTCCGAGGCGTCTGTTTGTACAACGAAGGCCTTTGTGAAGTCAGGACTGATGAGGACGGGCTGTCCGCACAAGGCCGACTTCATGGATTGAAAGGCCGCCTCTGCTTGGGGATTCCAACGCACCAAAGCAGACTTCTTCCCTTTTAACAGGTCGGACAGGGCCGCCGTTCGCCCAGCAAAATTGGGTATGAAGCGTCGGTAGTACCCAACAATGCCGAGGAACGCCCTCACCTGTTTGGTAGACACCGGTCGGGGCCAATTTTGAATGGCCTCGATTTTGTTTATTTGGGGTTTGATAACCCCTCGCCCAATCACATACCCCAGGTACCGGGCCTCCTCGAGCCCCATGGCACATTTTTTTGGATTCGCCGTCAGGCCTGCGGCCCTGAGCGAATCCACCACGGCCTGAACCTGGGATAAGTGGGTGTGCCAATCCGGACTAAAGATGATGATGTCATCTAGGTAGGCGGACGCGTACTTCCGATGAGGTGCTAACACTATGTCCATGAGCCGCTGAAATGTGGCCGGGGCTCCATGCAACCCAAAAGGCAACACGACGTAGTGATAGAGACCTTCCGGAGTAACAAAGGCGGTTTTTTCCCTGGCCGACTCTGTTAGCGGCACCTGCCAGTATCCTTTTGTCAGATCGAGCGTTGTGAAGTACTGGGCTTGCCCCAGTCTTTCAATCAACTCGTCCACCCGGGGCATGGGATATAAATCAAACTTAGACACTTCGTTCAGCTTCCGGAAATCGTTGCAGAACCGCAACGATCCGTCCGGTTTTGGAATGAGCACAATGGGACTAGCCCACTCACTCCGGGATTCTTCTATCACGCCTAACTTAAGCATGTGTTTAACTTCGGCCGTGATGGCTTGTCGTCTGGCCTCGGGTACCCGGTACGGTTTCACTCGCACTTTAACCCGGGGCTCAGTGACAATGTCATGTTGAATGACCGAAGTGCGCCCGGGCAGGTCAGAGAACACATCGGGATTCTGCTGTACCAACTTTCGAGCCTCCCGTCGTTGGGCCTTAGTGAGGGTGTCACTTATTTTTACCCCTTCGGTATCCCTGGTAGCCGAAGGGGAAGGGTCACCGGGTGCATCGGACGCTTCCATAAGCAGGCACTCTCGGTCTTTCCATGCTTTAAGCAAATTTACGTGGTATAGCTGCACGGGTTTCCTTTTCCCGGGCTGGTATACCTTGTAATTGACCTCCCCTACTTTTTCCCGGATTTCATAGGGCCCTTGCCATTTGGCCAGTAATTTGCTTTCCGTTGTGGGCACTAAGACCAATACCCGGTCCCCCACCTCAAAGGTCCTAACGGTGGCCCGTGTATTATACCTGCGGCTTTGCGCTCCTTGGGCATCCATTAGGTGCTCTTTTACAATAGGCCGGACCGCCGTGATCCGGTCCTGCATTTTTGCCACGTGGTCAATCACACTCCTATAGGGTGTGGGTTCCTGTTCCCACGTCTCTTTGGCAACATCCAAGAGCCCTCTAGGATGTCGACCGTACAACAGCTCAAAGGGGGAAAACCCCGTAGACGACTGCGGTACCTCCCGAATGGCGAACATTAGATAGGGCAATAACATGTCCCAATCCTTTCCGTCCTTTGCTACCACTTTTTTTAGCATGGACTTCAGGGTTTTATTAAACCGCTCCACTAATCCGTCGGTCTGGGGATGATACACCGAGGTGCGTAGCTGTTTTATGTTGAGCAGTTTACACAGTTCCCGGGTCACTTTGGACATAAAAGGAGTCCCCTGATCTGTGAGGATTTCCTTAGGTAGTCCTAGGCGACAGAACATAGCAAACAGCTCCCGGGCAATCATCTTCGCCGAGGTGCGGCGTAACGGAATCGCCTCCGGGTACCGGTGGCGTAGTCGACAACCACAAGTATATGTTGGTGGCCTCGGGCTGACTTCACTATAGGCCCCACCAAATCCATTGCGATCCGTTCAAAAGGTTCCTCTATAACGGGTAGAGGTACCAATGGACTACGGAAAGTGGCAATGGGTGTGGTCAGCTGACATTCCGGGCAGGAGTCGCAGTACCTCTGGACGTCCGCATACACACCCGGCCAGAAGAACCTCCGCAAGATGCGTTCTTGCGTTTTTTTAGCCCCAAGGTGGCCCCCTAGCAGGTGGGAGTGGGCCATCTCTAGGACTGCCCGGCGGTGTGGCTGCGGCACTACCAGTTGGTCCACGACCTCATCCCTGACTTTGTCCACCCTATAAAGTAACTCCCGGTTAATCACCATGCGTGGAAATACATTCTCAGCCCCTGGCTGCTGAGCTACCCCGTTTACTTCTATTACCCTTTCTCGGGCCCTGGTCAGTGTGGGGTCCTGTAGCTGGGCTGTCCCAAACGCTCCCCGGGATACTTCCAACTCTGGAAGCGGTGGGGTCTCCTCGACCTCTCCTGCCAATACGTCTACCGGGAACCTATCGGGGTGACACTCTAGCCCTATGTTGGCGACCCCTACGGCAGGTGTCCCGGTCTCAGGGTCGTCGGGTTCAGCACCCTGATTCCCGGGCATCAGGGAGGGGTTACTCCTCCTTCCCCATAAGGACCAAAACAATGGTAAGTCTCTTCCCAGCACAGTCCCGTAGGGTAGAGAGTTTACCACTCCAACCACGTGGGTCACCTCTCCACATGAAGTGGATAGAGTCACCTCCGTGGTTGGATACTCGCGTAGGTCCCCGTGTATACACCGGACCCCGATCAATTCCCCAGTGAGTTGCAACCCGGGGATTAAGGACGCCCGAACCAGCGTCACCAAACTGCCAGAGTCCAAGAGAGCTTCCGCTCTGTGTCCATTAATGAGCACTGGGCACAGATGTGGTTCCGTTAGGGGATCCACCACGTCTGCGGTTAACACGGGGCTGGCATACATCGAGAGCCGGCGTGTGAACCCGCAGTCCATGGGTTCCGCCGTTAGTGGGCAATAGGCAGCCACATGTCCTGGTCCTTTGCACCGCCAGCACCACGGGGTAGGGACAGTGCTGGGCCGGAACCTCCTTCTTGGGGAGCCCGGTCTCCTGTCGGCCCCGTCCTGGGGTGTCCTCTCAGCGGGTACGTTTTTAGGAGAGTCCCCTGGGAATGGACGTACCCCTTTAGCCGGCTCCGGAGGCCGGCGTAACTGCCGCAGTGGGGCAGAGTCCCGTATGAACTCCTAGGTGGCTGTATATCGCTCTAGCAAGCTAACCACCTGGTCCAAGGTACCCGGGTCCCCTTGCCCCACCCAACGCTGTATCGCAACCGGCAAAGTCCGTACCAGCCGGTCGACCACCACCCTTTCCACCATCTGTCCCGGAGTCAAGCTCTCAGGCTGGAGCCACCGTTTCACCAACTGCAATAAGTCATACGCCTGGGAGCGAGCCGGCTTGGACTCCACGTAGGACCAGGAATGCACCCGTTGGGCTCGGACATAAGTATTGACCCCCAGTCTAGCAAGAATCTCACCTTTGAGTCTGGCGTAGTCCTGTGCTTCCTCCCAACTGAGGTCCGTGTAGGCCTTTTGGGCATCGCCCATCAGGAATGGCGCCACCACTTCAGCCCACTGAGCGGAAAGGAGGCCTTCTCGTTCTGCGGTGCGCTCGTAGACGGTGAGGAAGGCTTCTACGTCGTCCTCTGGGCTCAGCTTCCGCAGGGCCGATCGGACCCGGTCCCGAGCCTCACGCCGCTCCGGGGGAGGCGCTGTTGGCGGGTCTCGTAAGGCCGCAATTTGCTGCAGGAGCAGTTCATTCGTTTTCTGCTGTTGTAGAAACTGCTCCTGTAGTAGCAACCGCTGCTGCTCCTGCTGTCGCTGGTGCTGCTCCTGCTGTCGCTGCTGCTGCTCCTGCTGTTGTCGTAACTGCTCCTGTTGTAGCAACTGCTGTTGCTCCTGCTGTCGCTGGTGCTGCTCCTGCAGTCGGAGCTGCTGCTCTTCATGTCGCTGCTGCTGTTCCTGCTGCCGCTGCTGGGTAAGTACCAGCTGCCTTAGGATTTCCTCCATATCAGCGGCAGGCCTGAACTGTAGCGTGGCCGGCTTAAGTAGGGACATGCAGGGCCGGGCACCCCGCAAGACTGGCGGCTATTCTGACGGCTGCTCCTCTCACTTTAGGTGCCGCTCATTGGCCTCATGAAACAGTCACTTTCACCGGGCCGGCCTGCTTGCCCGCATTCTCCACCATATGTGGGGCAGCGCCTGGATCGCAAGTCAGTTAACACGTGGAGCCCGGTAGTGGTTCAAACAGGACCCGGTGTTTATTGCTGATACACACAGCGGTGGCACAGTCTGCCGGAATCCGGGTCGCAGCCGGGTACACAAGACACAGTTCATATAACGTACCCGGGTCCTTCGGGCCAAAGGCCTCCGTTATGGGTCACCCCGAGTTCCTCCAGCCCTCCTGGGCTAGGCCGTGTTAGTCTAGCACACGGCTTCCTGGAACTCTAGACCTCTCCTTTCTGTATATCTGCTGCTGCTGCAGCCAAAGCACAAATCTGTGTACAGGGAACCCCGCCCTGCCTCCTGACCAGGCTTTTAACTCCGTGTCTACTTCCGGGACCTTGCAAGACCCGGAGCGGAGGGAGCGGACCGTCCCTTTCTCTCACACCCTATACCGGGCTCAATACGTGACAGTGCGCATTCTGGGGGAGACATAGCGCCCCTCGCATATGATCCCCCGCACTGTCTCACAGAAGGTACACACTGTGTTTTATGTTTCTTTACTAAAACCAGTGTCTCCTAATACTTTCCAGGGACACATTATGCCCACTCCTCAATTTGTGGTGTTAGATGGGCAGGAACAATTTGTAGTGCAATTGACTTTGGGATCTGCAGGAATTGGCTTCAATACCTAATAAGGTGGCAGGGGTATCTGCTTGAGGAAGACTCATGGGAACCTGTGGATAACATCAACAGATTGATTGTTTCCACTAGAGATACCCGGAGGTACCAGGTCTGGGATCGTTCTGAGGTCGCTTCTAAGGTGGGAGTAATATCAAGATTCCACCTCTTCCAGATTACCTTTTGTGTCTCCTTACCCATATTCAAGATGGAATCTGCTACCTCCTCTTGTCCATGTGTTCCTGACTTTCTGCTGATAAAAGCTCCGGTCCACCTCCCAGGCTTGTCATGAGTATTTTGCTTCTGTTCTAGCTTGTCAGTGCATCATATGAGTTTGCTCCATTTCCAGTTATTACGGGTTGTTTTTTCCTTCAACTCTGCAATCATCTATTCTGGACTCACCTGTTCTCGGCTTGCCTTCCAGCAACAGGCTGTGCTCTCCAGAGGATTGATCCTGCTTCCAGCTTCCTTCTATACTCTCTGCCACGTGTAAGCTCTACGAAGTCTCTGCTCCTGTGATTTTGTTTGTTTGTTTTCTATTTGCAAGTGCCATGCTCTGGATTCTTTTGGGACTTTAGTATTAGCTACACCACGCTGTGCCAAAGTTCAGGACTGTGTTTATTCAGAGATTATTATGCTACTGGCCTCGCAGTGTGAACAAGTACTTACTGACAGTCTTCTGTTACTGACTTATTGTGTGAATTGTTTATCTGAACTATTTCCGCTGCTGGCTTAGTGGGCTTTCAGAACCATTTCCTGAAAGACTCTATTTAGCCCTTCTATTTGCCCTGTTCACTGTTTGCTGCACCTGCACAAGAACTTGTTTGTTTTCACATTTGTTAAATATAGACTTGAACTTAAACCTTGCCTTTGTCTCGTCTTGCCCTAGCTATGGGATTCCTAAAAACACTCATGCAAGTGTTACACCATTTTACAGCCCGACTCTTTTGGCACAGATACTGTATTCCTACACTTTTACTTAGCAAGCTTCAGCACCCCTTCCACCATGCTTTCAGGTGCACTCATAAACCTCAGACATATTGACTGCTCCCCCTTGATTGGTTAAAGACAGACTTAGTCCTGCCCACCATCTCTGCAGGTGTATGTGATTTATTGACAGAATGGCAACCAAACTGACATCAGATTACAGCAAAAATAAATAAAAAAAAAAATTGCGCTGTGTCCCCCCTCAATTTTGAGAACACCCAAAATAAAGCAGCAAGCTGTGGTCTGCAGGCTGCAACTTGTCTTCTGTAGCCTAGCTTGCAAAGAAAAATAAGGGGTACTCAATGTCTCTTATTTATTTTGTATTAATTACATTTTTAAAGCTAAACAAAAGGCTAGAAAACCCTTTAGTGCAACATGAAAGTCCCTAAAGGGTGCAAGCTTACAATTCATAGGGGGTGGGACATTATTTAGCTGCTTGACATCTATCTATCTGTAAATCTATTTTCAATCTATCTACAAATCTATCTGTATTTAAATCCATCTATCTATCCATCAATCCACTCAAACAGCTGAAAAGTTGAGTAATTTTTAAAATGTTTTAAAGATTTCAAAATCTCACAAAAATTAGCAGGCTGCAGCCACCCCAGGAGTGGCACCCTCATTAGATGCACCACTCCTGGCACGTCACCCTGGCTCTCTTGCTGCACTGATGCGTTGGCACACAGTGTAATGGTATTTGGAGTTGATGCCAGCTGGGTAATGTCAGCAGGCAGCAAGGCTACAGGTTATTAATGTCAAGGCAGCAATCAGATACTACTAACTAACCAAATCAGTAGGGACACAAATACCCACACCAATAAACTTTAGTGAAGTGCAAATTTGCATATTTGCATAAATCTGAGAGGAGGGAAGTGGTTTACAATCTCCTCACCTACTTCGCTGTCTCCATAAGGTTGATAGCAAGTTCCCAGACCTTGTCTTAGCCCACTCACTCATGCCAGACCAGAATATCCCACACACTACACTGATGAGGGGCAGGTATCACGAAACGCAGCGTCTGTAGTTTGGGGTTCTGATCTGGCACAAATCCCTTAGTTATATTAAAAGCTTGTTGGAAAGCGATTATAACTTTGAGGAAGCTGCTTAAATGTGGCACTGGAGTTTCTCCACTTCTTTAGTGAAGTGCATATTTGCATATATCTGAGAGGAGGGAAGTGGCTTACAATCTCCTCACCCACTTCGCTGTCTCCATAAGGTTGATAGCAAGTTCCCAGACCTTGTCTTAGCCCACTCACTCATGCCAGATCAGAATATCCCACACACTACACTGATGAGGGGCAGGTACCCTGAAACACAGCGTCTGTAGTTTGGGGTTCTGATCTGGCACAAATCCCTTAGTTATATTAAAAGCTTGTTGGAAAGCGATTATAACTTTGAAGAAGCTGCTTAAATGTGGCACTGGAGTTTCTCCACTTCTTTAGTGAAGTGCAAATTTGCATATTTGCATATATCTGAAAGGAGGGAAGTGGCTTACAATCTCCTCACCTACTTCGCTGTCTCCATAAGGTTGATAGCAAGTTCCCACACGAATAAATATATTTATTTAAAAATGAACCTCAATACATTCCTCTTTCACACTTTCGTCTATAGTTTCCTATTCCACCCAACTCCCCCAGAAAAGGCTATAAAAAATAATTAGAACCCCCTGCTCAAAAATAATCAAAACCAAATGAATGCTGAAGTAGTCACAGCATATAGAGGAAAAGATCAGTGACTTCAACCCCTATATGGTGGGACTCAAGACACAGCATGACTCCCAGCAGTGTGACAAGCCGTGACATCCCTTATGTTGTCTCAGGTTACCAAGCAGGCATCATGCTGAATGCAACCCCACTGTGTGAACTAAGATAACTTCAGTGACATCAATGCTCATAACAGACGCTGTCACTTGAGAGCTGTGATATCTCATAAGGCTTTACAGGTATATCTCACCAGTATCGTGAGACAGCATGTGTGAGGAGCAGTGACATTAGGGAGTGCAGTGCAGTTCAAAGTTGTGGGATAGCCCCTGTGTGACCCCTCGAGCCTTAACTTCAGTAATGTTTGGGATGGCTCTTACAGCATATAGGGGATGCTTTCTGTAAACGTGACTCCACCATGTTGTTGTAAGGCCCTGTGCCCACGGTATTTGGTTTGATGCTTCTTTTGAAGCAGATTTTAAAAATCTTCTTCAAAATCGGCATGTCTATCCTGAAGGCAGCAAAGTCTATAGAATGAGAGTTCAGAAGGGCTGTGCCAATGTGTCTTTTTTTCTTTGCAGATTTAGTGCAGAAAAAAGAAATCTGAACCACATGTGCAAGGGGAAGAAAAAGCAATGTGGCCACAGCACTTCTGACCTGTCATAGACTTTGCTGGCCTCAGCACAGACATACAGATGTTGATGCATATTATCAAAACCTGCATCAAAAAAAGGATCAAACAATGTACCGTGGGAACAGGGCCTAAGAGGGTCCAGTGAAAGCTGTAGTTGTTTTGAAAGGGTTCAAGTCTTTGAGACTTCTTAGGTGATGGCATAGCAGACAGGTCATCTAGTGTTGATGTCATCACAGGGTCATCTGGCACGGGCATATTAGAAGGACATCTGCCATAGGCTTCATGCTTAGCACTTGCACAGCAGGAGGACATCAGACACTGACCTCAGGCAGATGACATCTTTAGATGGACACCAGGATCCAGGCCAGACATTGGGACACAGGCAGAACATCAGGACACAGGCTAGACAAGGACAGGACAGGTCCAGGCACACTAACAGGTCAGCTTAGGACACAGGCTGGTCAGATCTATTAAACACAGGCAGGATTGTTACTGTAATACAAGGCTGAAGACATGCACGAGCAGGACCAATCGGAACATGGCCTGGATAACCAGAAACTCAGACTGGATATTTGGACACATACAGGGCATCTGAAAACAGGCAGGACATCAAGATATCGGCAGGATATCATATACAAAACATCGGAAACGGATCCAGGCACCAGACAGAAGTCATCAAATACTGGACATAGGAAATGGCTCCAAGGACCAGGCAGACGTCATGAGATACTGGATATCGGA
The DNA here is from genome assembly GCA_033576535.1 of Allobates femoralis. NCBI lineage: Eukaryota > Metazoa > Chordata > Amphibia > Anura > Aromobatidae > Allobates > Allobates femoralis. Next base: position 300,451,730 of record JARQOC010000001.1, on the reverse strand, counting down.
CATGGCTCCAAGGACCAGGCAGACGTCATGAGATACTGGATATCGGACATGGCTCCAAGGACCAGGCAGATGTCATCAGATGCCTAACATTGGAAATGGCTCCAAGGACCAGGCAGACGTCATGAGATACTGGATATCGGACATGGCTCCAAGGACCAGGCAGACGTCATGAGATACTGGATATCGGACATGGCTCCAAGGACCAGGCAGATGTCATCAGATGCCTAACATTGGAAATGGCTCCAAGCTCCAGACAGAGGTCATCAGATACTGGACATCAGACACAGCTCCAGGCACCTATCAGAGGTTATCACACACCAGATATTGGACATGACTCCAAGCACCAGGCAGAGGTCATTAGATAGCAGACAAAGGACAGGGCTACAGGTACCAGGCAAAGGTCATCAAATACTCGACATTGGACACAGCTGCAGGCACCAGGCAGAGGTCATTAAATACTGGACATTGGACATGGCTGCAGGCACTAGGCAAAGGTTATCATATACTGGATATCAGACAGGGCTCGAAGCACTAGGCAGAGGTCATCAGACACCAGACATTGGATATAGCTCCAAAAACCAGACAGAGGTCATCAGATGCTGGACATTAGATATGGTTCCAAGTACCAGGCAGAGGTCATCAAACACTAGATATGGCTCCAAGCACCAGGCAGAGGTCATCAGATACCAGACATCGGATATGGTTCCAAGTACCAGGCAGAGGTAATAAAATACCAGATATTGGACATGGCTCCAAGCACCAGGCAGAGGTAATCAGATACTGGATATCAGACATGGCTCCAGGCACCAGTCAGATGTCATCAAATACTGGACATTGGACATGGCTCCAGACACCAAGCAGAGGTCATCACATACTGGACATCACACATGGCTCCAGGCACTATGCAGAGGTCATCAAATACTCGCCAATGGACACGGCTCTAGGCACAAAGCAAAGTTTATCAGATACCGGATATCAGACAGGGCTCCAAGGACTAGACAGAGGTCATCAGATACCGCACATCAGACATGGCTCCAAGCTCCAGACAGAGGTCATCAGATACCCGAAATCAGACATGGTTCCAAGTACCAGGCAGAGGTCATCAGATACCAGACATCGGATATGGCTCCAAGTACCAGGCAGAGGTCATCAAATACCAGATATTGGACATGGCTCCAAGCACCAAGCAGAGGTCACCAGATATCAGATATCGGCTATGTCTCCAAGTACCAGGCAGAGGTCATTAGATACTGGACATTGGACATGGCTGCAGGCACTAGGCAAAGGTTATCATATACTGGATATCAGACAGGGCTCGAAGCACTAGGCAGAGGTCATCATATACCAGACATTGGACATAGCTCCAAAAACCAGACAGAGGTCATCAAATACTGGACATTGGGCATGGCTTCAGACACAAAGCAGAGGTCATTAGATACCAGGCATCAGACACGGCTCCAGGCACAAAGCAAAGGTCATGAGATACCAGACATCGGATACGGCTCTAGGCACCTGGCAGAAGACATCAGATACTGGACATTAAATACTGGCTGGTATGGACCCAAGAAGGATGGTGGATGGTGTAGGTCCAGCAGGAGAGAACCAGTGCTAGATAGTGTGAAGACATCAGAATAGTGCAAACACATCAGGCACAGACTAAACATGAGTGACATAGGCACAAAAGGAGCTGACTGTACCTGGGGGGTGCAAGCACAGCAGAATAGTATGAGCATAACAAGCACAGACCGGAGCTGAGTGACACAGACAGAGCAGGAGTGGACTAGAGCTGGGTGGTGCTTGCACAGCAGAATAGTGAAAGCCCAGCTGACACGGACTGAAGCTGAGTGACAAAGGCACTGCAGGAGCATACCAGAGCTGAGTGGTGTGAGGCAGCAGAATAGTACACACAGCAGAAATATTAGACTTCGAGTTTAAGAAACCTGAAGAAAACTTCAGTAGGGGCAAAACAAAAAACAAAATTTGACTGCTGGATGCATAAACTGACACATGGCCCAACATCATGCATTACTCTGGGAAGATTACTGTGCTAAAACTGGGCCTAATGGGCCTCACCAAACACCGTCCACAGGATCAATAGCATCTGCTGCCTCTACCTCCTTCATCACTATCAGAAGTGTTGTCCAACAGGTGTCCGGCTGAAGAGCCTCTACTTGATTAGATGCTACAGTTGGGGTGAGTGACAGCCCCTCAGCTGTTATGGAAGTGGACATGCCTGCTGCTTTTGACAGATCTCAGACACCAAGAAAAGCACATGTTCGTCAACCCACAATAATACCTTCACCTGCACCTCCCTCACAGTGCAGCAGTTTGTTTGGTGCACCCTATTCAACCCTCTCTCAGCACAGCAGCCAGCCCTCGGTCCCAGGGTTGTGGTCATGGAAAAGAGATCTCTCCCTAATTTTCTTTAAATGTGGAGACTCGTTTTGGGGTCTCCATATCTGTTTCTTTAATTTAACAGGGCACTATGAGTACGATGCCTACACACGTCACTCACCCCCTATTATTAATGATTGCTTAACTTTGAAATGCTAGGCCAGGCCCTATTCCAGACCCCTTGCCATCCATGCAAACTGCGCCATTCTACAATTTTTATTCTGGGTCAATTGATGGCACTTTGGTGGTATCTGGCCCTAAATTTAGAAATGTGGAGAGTCTTCTTGGAGTCTCCTGGTCTCTTTCCTGAATTCAGCAGAGGTCTCTGAGCTCCATGCCTACACCTGGAGCTTGAAATACTGGTCAAGGTAGACATTCCATATATCCATAATGCACAATGATGAAAATTCTAACTCCGGGGTATAGATGGCACTTTATCTGGTGTCTGTTCATAATTTGAGCTTTTTTGGAAGCTTTTGGGCCCCTTTGAATGTGTTTTCTATACCCTTAATTTTGTCTCCCATTGATCTTAATGGTGTTCGGAAGTTTGGTGAACATATGCCTGTTTGGTGAACCGAACCGAATCCAAACTTCAAACGGTTCACTGATCTCTAGTCACAACCTCATATGAGCCATGGGAACGCAAGCACCGTACTGCTGGAAGCTTTTTTATTTTTAATGGAATTGAAATTGGGGAATGAGAAGGGAGTCTCCTAATAGTGGAGAACCCCTTTAAGACAAAAAAAAACCATACTAACGTCTTGGATCAGCATTGCTTCTCTCCACACCTTACTGTGATCTCATTGGTTTGCTAGAATCAACATCCAGGGAAGGGCAGTTTGATTATCAGCAGTGTTCCTAAAATGCAATTCTTTAAAAATATAACACATTACGATATTACAGAAAGAGATTAACCTAATATGTATTGAGTGCTGCTACTTGGATATTGGAATGCAAAGCAGGAAATTGAAAACCCAAAAAAATGTATACTTAACTTTCTTTGAAGACTATAGAGGTTTCTCGTTATGCACAATTTCACAGAAATCACAGAGAAAAAGAGTAAAACAAGTGTTTGTATGTATGGTGAGCAGCGTTTGAAGCAGAAGGAGGGGCAAATCTACTCTCTGTCAATTAAAATAGAGTCTAGATGCAAATAGCATATCAGCACCAATTTTATCACTTGAGAACTTTAAGATCAAATGCAATTACCTTCAATGGCATCTTGCTTTTATGTGTCTACCCGTCATAGCAGTGGCTAGTAGGGCTGACTAAACCATAATTTACACTGACATCTAATTTCAGCAGATCTGCAAGCAATCTAACTGGAGATGGAGATAGAGAGAAAAGCAGAATCTAGCTTTATGCTGCCTGGCATAAAGATTTATTATTTTTGCCAACTCTGAAAGACAGAACTATATAAAAATGATTATTCTATATCTTTCTTGTTTTGCATATGTAATTTCAAACATTATATTTCCAATTCGGCAAATTCTTATCTATGCTTAACTAAATGATTTCTTATCATGTACAAATTTGTAGGAATGATAGATGCTCCGAGATTCCTAATCTTTTATACAAATAAGAGAAAAAAGCTAGAATAAACAGTTTCAACCATTTGCACTAATCATTTTTCTTGAAACATTTAAGAACTTGGTCATCAGCTTGTGCTTAAAAAAAAACAAAATACTGAGGCAACATTACAGTATGTATGACTTTTATCACTTCAATTTTTCAATTTGGTCAAATATTCTTGGATGCTATATGATAATAATTAATTATGGAGATATGATTTCAATGATACACAAGATTTGAAAGAATATACATGGGGTAAAGATAGGTCATTGTGGCTTTGAGATGGTGAGGGATAATTCTTGAACATTTCCACCTGTTTCATGCTTTATCTCAGCTCTCCAGGATACTAAACTCATCTAATCTACCTCAATGTAGGGGATGTCACACGCGTCGATATCGATGTCAATGTCGCTCATGCGTCACGGATTTTCAGTTGCTCAAGCGACGTAAAAGTGACGCAGGAGCGACATTGAAGCGTCTGACCAAGCGATGCAACTAGTGATATGTCGCTGATCGCCGATCTCAGGTTTCACTGCCAGATGTAAAACCTGTCGCTCATCGCTCAGTAGACCTTGTGCATCGCTGCGTGTGACACTAAACTCACTCACTAAACTCTATTTTGACACCGTACAAGCGACTAAATAAAATCGCTCGCTGGATCATCCGCAAGATGGCGAATCACCGCATCGCCGGGTCATATTGACGCGTGTGACATCTTACCTGCGATAATTCCACATCGCTCAGGCGATTAATAATTTGTGACGCATGAGCGATATCGCGGGCGACATTGACATGTGTGGCAGGCCCTTATGAAGAAAAGAAGTGGTAGATTTAGTAGATTTTTATGTTGTGCTGCCATGCTGTCTATACTAGAAATAACAAATCTGTGACATATAAACAGACATTTGAGCGGCAATGCAGTACACCGTTTGTTTTTGCACACAAACACATATTAATGCCAGAAACATAAAAATGTAAGGTACTTCCATAAATTAAGACATAATAATATTATAAACTACCGCATTTTTCAAACTATAAGATGCACCAAACCATAAGACGCATCCAGGTTTTAGAGGAGTTGAAAATAGGGAAAACAATTTCAAGTAGTCATGACGCACTGTTATAGGAAGGACCTGCCGCAGACACTGTTAATGTCTACAAATTCTGTACTAAAGTCCCCCATCATGGGCCCTTTCAAGGTAATAATAATATTTATTCATTTATTTAGTGCTATTAATTCCATAGCACTTTACATACATGAGTAATGCTGTTGCTCTTGGAGCTCACAATCTAAACATCCTATCAGTATGTCTTTACAATGTGGGAGGAAACTGGAGTGCCCGGAGGAAACCCATGCAAACACGGGGAGAACATACAAACTCCTTGCAGATGTTGTCCTTAGTGTCCTTGGTGGGATTTGAACCCAGGACCTCAGGACCCCAGCACTGCAAGGGCTTCAGTGCTAACCACTTGAGCCACCGTGCCACCCACATGTGTACAGTAGATGTACCCCATCCTGATATATATTTCCTCCATCTTGGTACATGTTCCCCATGATGTTAATATCCCCATCCTGTTATATGGGCACCATCCTGGTATATGATCTCCCATCATGATATATGACCCCCATCCTATAGTAGTATATATGTTTAAAGATATATTTATTAGTCAACAAGGAAACAACAAAAGTAAGTTGAGATAAAATAATTTCAGCATATACATAAATTATAAATATAATGAATGCATAGTATACAAATTCAGAGAAGAAATAAATAATATAACAGAAAAAAAATAAAGACAAAAGACATAAGTAAAAGAAATAAAATAACCAAATATTTACAATTGACACGCCGATTATGAATATCCCAAAAATTTTTTTTTTAAATATCTCTTAGCAAACTAAGTACAATCAAAATGATAAAGGAGAAATTCAGGCTAAATTAGGGTAGATGAAATGTAAGAGTCGGTATATACATTCGAACCCAACTCGCCCATTTCGTCATGTACTTCAATCTAGCAATCTTCAATCTCTAAGAGCAAACGTGAATTCAAATGAGTTGTGCAATGCTATGCAATCCATAAAGTCCTCTATGGCTGGAACACAATCACTCCTCCACCTCCAGGCGATACAATGTTTAGCTACTAGTAGGATATGTAAGGCCAAGAATCTTTTACATTTTGGGAGATCACATTTCCCAATCAACAATACAGCAGAGTCAAAAGTTAAGACCATGTCTAAGTCTAAAACTAATTGTTCAAGGACTGGACGTCTAACCAAAAGGAACGTAACTTTGCACATGACCAAAAATTATGACGGACAGATCCCACTAGTCCACATTTTCTTCAACATAAATTAGAAACAGTAGGGTCTATTTTATGCAATTTTAAAGGTATAAAATATTACTTGATATATACTTTATATTGAGTTTCCAGAAGTGTTGAGCAGGGGACAGAGGAGTAAATATTTTTTTAAATGATGGGCAACTGGTTATGTAAGGTATGATTATCAATGTTAAGTTGGTGATTCCATACTGTAGAGAATTTAGAATGAGTAAAAGTCACATCCTTATTAAAAGTTTTATAGATATGATTAGTTTTCCACACAAGTTGGTTTCCAGTGTGACAAAGTAGGAGGTCAATATTATTGGGTAGTGTGAAATCTAAACGTGAGTTGTTTAAAGTCTCATGCAGTAAAGTCCAAGTAGGTCTGTCAGATTCAGGTAGGTTGAACCTCAAAAGAGTTCAACTTCTCACCATCAAACACGTCAAACACATACCTCATATTCCTACTCTTCCAGGTAGCCAAATTGAGAGATGGGAACAACCAGGGAAAAATATCTATTGGGATCCAGACAGGAGAAACTGGAGAGAAGATGGTTTTAGAAATCTGATTAAATGTCCTCCAAGCCTTGATAGTAGCCTTAAGTGGGGTTTCTAGGGGGAAGTCTCTTTTTTGGATTAAGGAGGTATAAAACAATAAACAATGCAGGATTCTATTGCTTCATGATGAACCGTTCTATATTTACCCAGGATGGTGAGCATTCAGTACTCCACCATCGTGAACGAATTTGAGTAATGATAGCTAGATAATAGGCCCTAATATTGGGGATACCTAAACCTCCATGTAATTTATGTTTTTCAAGAGTGGTAGCTGCAATTCTAGGAAATTTCCCTCGCCAAATTAATCGGCTAAGTTGTGTCTGGAGACGTTTAAAATATTTCTGAGGGATGACCACAGGGAGGGAACGGAAGAGGTATAGAATTTTGGGAAGTATCAACATTTTATAGGCTGCAATACGTCCCGTCCAGGAAACCTCTAAATTAGACAGATAAGACACATTTTTTTTTAAAAGACAAGAGGTGGGGGAACAAGAGGCGCAATAGTTCCCTATCACTCAAGACACTCAAAACGTGGGTGGTAAAACAAGGTTCACTCACCTAGCCCAGTTGTGAGACCCACAACTGGTTTGAAGGCAAAGGATTTTATTTGGCTGCTGCAGGACCTCCACCGACCACTCACACGTGGAACGACCATCAAAGGAGTGGGAAAGCAAGGTGTGTTACAGTCCGCGCTGCCAAGTCCCCACAAATCACCAGGAATCCAATTTGGATAGCAAAAGATCTTCTTTATTTCCTTTCCTACGCGTTTCGATGCCTCTCCTGGCACCTTCCTCAGGGATATCCCTGAGGAAGGTGCCAGGAGAGGCATCGAAACGCGTAGGAAAGGAAATAAAGAAGATCTTTTGCTATCCAAATTGGATTTCTAGTGATTTGTGAGGACTTGGCAGCGCGGACTGTAACACACCTTGCTTTCCCAACATTTTTTTTAAAGGGATTTTTCAATATCTGATAAATTTTAATCAACCAGGTTAGATAGAGGTTTAGTAATGGTGATTCCCAAATAGGGAATTTATGACAGTGACCAGGAGAAATTAAATTCAGTTTTTAGAATATCTAATAGGTGATGTTCAATATGATAGGGCAAAACCTGTGCCAATTTGCTCGATCAAAAACTTTTTCGGCGTCTAGAGAAATCAGCAAAGTGGGAAGATTGACATGGAGGCCGAATTAAGAAGTCTAGTTAAATATGGTGTCAGGATGTCAGCAAAATTTTTGAAATACTCATTAGATAACCCATCGTTCCCCGGCGATTTACCAGTTTTGAGGGATTTCACTGCTTCTGTAATCTCAGAATTATGAAAGAGACAATTAAGGAGATCCACCTCTTCAATACTCAGAGAGGGAAGGCTCAAGGAACCCAGAAAAGAGTTAATATCCAACAGAGAGGTTTCTCCAGCCCCTGGACTTAAATTTAGATTATAAAGGTTTTTATAAAAGTGCAGGAATTCACTTGAAATATCCTCTGGGTGTCTGTAAGTCAACCCCTGCTTGTTTTTCATTAGTAGAATCCTCCTCTTTTGTCTCATCAGTTTTATTCGATGGGCGAAAAATTTATTAGGTTTATTGTGACAAATATAGTAATTTAGTTTAGAAGACTGAATCATTTTGTTATAGTCAGAAATTATTAGGGACCTTAATTCTATTCTAAGCTTTAAGATTTTAAGCTGGGTAGATGGAGGAGGAGACGCTATTTGTGATTCTTCTAGGGTACGAATGTCAGCTACCAGAGATGCAAGTTTGGCATTAGATTGTTTTTCGAGACGTGAATTTAGTTCAATCAACTTGCCCCTAACTACTGTTTTATGGGCTAACCACAATGTCTCAATACTAACTGCATCACCATCGTTCTCTTTAAAGTAATAATTTAGTGGCTATTAATTCCTTTCTTGAGTTGGGATAAGAATAAAGAAAGGTATTGGCCCTCCAAATCCTAGTGGATGAAGCACCCCCTCTAGGGGCCAACTTAAAAACTATCGGGGAATGATCAGACCAAGTCTTTGGCAGGATATTGATCTTTTTAATTTCATATATTAGAGACACTGTCAGCTAGAACTAGATCTATTCTAGATAAGGAAAGCCGGGAATCCGAGCAGTATGTGTATTCTCTAGAAGTGGAATGAATACATCGAAATACGTCATATAAGCTCTCTCTATGAATCCAAGGATTCAAGGTTAACTCCTTGCCAACACAGGACGTTGTACAACATCCTGGGCCGGTAAGGGGGCTTTGATGTGAGCTCCGGCGGTGAGCTCACATCAAAGCTCCGACATCTCAGCTGATCTCATCAGCTGAGATGTCAGGTTAACATCACCGATCAGATCTGGGATCCGATTAGCGCTGTTAACCCCTTGGTTCCCGCTGTCAATTACTGACAGCGGAATCCAAGCGGCCGCTGCGGGGAACGCGCTGTTCTCTGCTTGCTGCGGAGATCTCGCAATAGTATCGCGGGATCTCCAGCGCTCACGTGACAGCCCGGGGTCTAGCTAGACTCCGGATGCTGTCACAGAACAGTTCCATGTTGTGGTTGGCAGGCGCTGCCAACCACAACACGGCCGCGGTTCTGGGAGATACAGATAAGCGGCAGCTCATCTGTATCTCCCAGAAGCGATCAGCCTATGCAGCAGGGTGCCTCTTAAAGAGGCAGTGTAAAAATAAGAATGACTTGATTAATAAAGTTTTTAAAAACCTGTAGAAAAAAAAACATAAAAGTTCAAATCACCCCCCATTTCCCCTAATCACAATAAAAGTATTAAAAAAATTTAAAAAATACACATGTTTGGTATTTCCGCGTTCAGAATTGGCCGATCTATCATCATATTAAATCCGTTAATGAGAGCCGTAAACCCCGTAACGGAAAAAATGGTCCAAATGCCAAAATTCCGTTTTTTTGGTCGCCGCAATATTGCTGTAAAATGCAATAACGGGCGATTAAAACTGCGGATCCCCCCAAAATAGTATCATTAGAAACGGTAGCTCAAGACACAAAAAATAAGCCATCGCACAGCCCCAGATCCCGAAAAATGAGAACGCTACAGGTCGCAGAGCATGGCGCAAAAAGTCAGTTTTTGTTTTTTTGCAAACTTCTGAATTTTTTTTCACCACCTAGATACCAATAAAGGTATACATGTTGGATGTCTACGAACTCGTACTGACCCAAGACATAACCCCGTCCTGTTAGTTTTATCATATAGTGAACATGGCGACTAAAATGCCCAAAAAACAAACGTGTTATTGCACTTTTTTTGCAATTTCACTGCATTTAGAATTTTTTTTGCAATTTCCCTGTACACTATATGGTAAAATAAATTATTGCATATGAATGTACATCTCGTCCTGCAAAAAACAAGCTGTTATATGTCTATATTGATGGAAAAATAAATAAGTTTTGGCTCTTGGAAGCAGGGGAGCAAAAAACGAAAATGAAAAATGAAAACTTCCCCGGTCATGAAGGGGTTAAATTAGAAACTCCATGAGTTCCAAAGGAATCCAAAAATGCATCAGGTATTACATTAAAATCCCCAAAGAGAATCAAAGAGCCCTTACAATTTTCCGAAATTAAAATCATTAACTCTTTCAAAAATCTAATCTGACCCTTATTAGGGCATACAGAGTAACCAAGGTATAATAGACACCTCTAAGCCTACAGATTAGAATTATATATCTTCCTCTGTATCTGCAATAACAGTCTCCTGTTCAAATTGGATGTTATTTCTAATCAAAAAGGCGACACCCGCCTTCTTTTTTTTCTGAGAGGCTAAGAAAATAGATGAAAATAACTTATTTTCAAATCTTGAAGGATTATCATTAGAAAACTTAGTCTCCTGCAACCCCGCAATATCTATTTTAAATCTAAATATGTCTCTCCACAGTAGATACCTCTTATGAGGGGAATTTAGGCCATGAACATTCAGGGACATGAAATTAATGGCCATAAAAGCAAATAAACTAAGTAACGTCAGTAGAGAAAGGACATTCTAAACCATGAAGAGGTTTGTGGAATTAAATATAAAACATTCATCGTGTCAATAAGTACTAAAAGTAAAAAAAAAAAATAATAAAACAAGAACAGAATAATATCAAGAAATATATACAATAACGGACTGACGGACTATATGGAGCAGTTACAACTAACTGATGGAAAAAGCTCCTTGGGCAGAAAAAAGGCCTCTCACCCACAACAATTAATAATTATTAGATACATCTAAGGGTAATCACCTCAGTTTCAAAATGAAGTTCTGTTTAACCCAATATAAGCATTCAGGTTACTGGCGGGTCAGCAATGCCAAGCTCTCTTAAAAGTTGAAGACCCTCCTCCAATCCGTCTATCACTTGAGAAGTAGGACCCCGCTTAAAGTTAAGTCTGGTCTGGGAGAGCCATCTATACATAATACCATTAGCCCTCAATATCTTGGTGACAGGAGTCAGAATTTTATGTTTGGACAATGTATCCCTAGAGAGGTCTGAAAATTTTTTAATTATGGTAGTATATATGATCCCCCATCCTGGAATACGGCTCCCACCCTAGTATATATTCCTTCATCCTGGTATATGGCCCCCATCTTTGAATATGTCTTCCATCCTGGTACATGTCCCTCATCCTGATAAATGGACGCCATCTTGGTATATGTCCCCCATCCTGGTATATGGATCCCATCCTAGTATATATGATCCACTATCTTGGAATATGGCACTCAGCACACTTATAAGATAAATGATTATATTCAATGCCCATTGCTCCATCACAGCATGACATTCTCTTCTTATGGGAACAGCTGAACAGCATGTAAATGCACAGCAATTATATCACTGTCATGTACCGTGCCCTGACATGCCATAGGTTGTTGTTATAAGAAGAGTAAGTCATGTTGGGAGAGTGGTGGACAGTAAGTATAATAATCTGCCAGGATATTCACTGGTACCACACTCTGGATAATGTGCATGAGAAGCAGTGAATATACACTTTACTTAATTGAGGGTGCATCGCCGCTGTTTAAAAATATGTAATTTGCGCAGCTACCCCCACCCATCATCCCTACCACCTCTTGGTACTGGCTTCAGTGCTGAGAAGTGATGGGTGAGGGGAGCAGTGCAGATTAAATATTCTTAAACAGCAGGCACACATGATCACCTGCAGGTGCTGCTACAGCCTGCTCCAGTCTCCATTAACCCACTTCACTGCGGCTGCCCCGTCCCTAGCCACAGCTAGGCAGTGAATATCTGGACCACAAGATGCACCCCAACTTTTCCCAAAATTTTGGGAAAAAAGTGTGTTTTATAATATAAAAAATATGGTATTCAATTATTGACTTGTGTTTTTGTGACCGTGTATTCTAATGGGACTTTTGTATTGCTCTTTTATCTAAAACATATCTTTAACCCCTTTCTTTCTTTTAATGATCTTTTTATTGAACAATAAGGAGATACAATCAAATATTCAACATTTGTCATTCCCTAACAGAAGGGAGAATGCGTAGCAATCAGTGTACATAACAACGTTATTCAAAAGAGTGTTTGAGCTACGAACATTGCTTCCATTTCACACATTGGGAATTATTATAATAGAAAGAGTTTGATTAATTATTCTAGATCAAGAGTAAGGAGTATAAAGGTGTGAGAAAGTCAACAAAGGAAAGAATAAGGGGTAAGTTGGGATTGGGTGGGAGGGGGGGGACGAGTGCGCGAGAGAGGTCTAGGTATTTAATTCACTCAGAGCTATATGTTGACATGAATTCGGTAGTCGACCGATAACTCATCCAAGGTGTCCAGATTTTTTCAAAAGTCTCGTGTGAACTGAACGAGAGAGCCGCTAGTTCTGCTGCACGATACACCAAATCTATTTCACGTATAATTTGGGATTTTGTTGGAGTCAAGTCGGATTTCCAAAGGGTAGAGATAAGAAGTCTACATGCAGCTATGATGTTGGAAGCTAGTTTAGAGATATAAAGTTCTTTCGGCCATAAGAAAAAATTGAGAAGAGCTGTGAGAGGTGTAAGTGCCACCTCCCGTTGTAGAACGTCCGTGAGTAACGTTGATACCAACAACCAGTAGGCTTGGACTAGGGGGCATTGCCACCACATATGTAAGTATGTTCCTATATCGGAGTTACATCTCCAGCAGGATTCCGATGTCGGGGGGTGCCATCTATGTATTTGTGAGGGGGTACGATACCACCTTGTCACTACCTTGTATGAGTTTTCTTGAATTTTTACACAGGGGGAGGGGCCATGGGATCCTCTGTATATTTGTCTTATTTGTTGTTCCGAAAACTCTATTTGAAGGTCTCGTTCCCATAGGCCCAAAAAGTCTCTCTTAATATGGGCAGTATCTAAAGTTAGTTGTTTGTATAGTAATGATAATACTTTATTGGGATCAAGCAGTTGTGCACATAATTGTTCAAACAATGTCAGGGGTCTCAGAAAATTTAGATTTTTCATATGTTTGTGGATGTAAGCTTTCAATTTACCGTATTGTAGAAAAGACATATTCGGCAGTGAGTTAGATTGTTGTATTTCTCTATGTGAAAGCAAAGCTCCATCTATTATTAGGTGGTCAATTGGAATGGGATCGGCTGGCCCCTGTCCCGAGTCCCCTGGATTGTTCGCTTGAGAATCCACCGGTAAACGGCCAACTAGGTCTCGCAGATCCAGAATTGGGGTCAGTGGAGGGAGCAGCCGGCCACACTCTTTTTTCCAAATAGTTACGGTAGCTTTTGTGAAGGTGTTACTAATTAATTTTGGGTCGTTATAGAGATCTGGGAGTAATGCTAGGGACCTTAAAGGTATTTGTGTCATAGTTTCTTCAATAGAGAGCCATAATTTATGTGGCGGCCGCCTAATCCAGTCCACTATTCTCGTTAACATAGCTGCTGCATAGTATTTGCGTATGTCTGGAGCCCCCATACCCCCTTTGTCGCGTGGTAGTGCTAGCGTCCGATATTTGATGCGCGGTTTCTTATTGTTCCAGATAAAATTTAAAATGAAAGTGTGGATTTTGTTTAAGATTTGTTCCGGGATGCGGATTGGGAGCATTTGGAATATGTATAGAAATTTTGGCAAAATTATACTTTTAAGTAAGTTTTTCCTTCCCATCCATGATAGAAAGGGCGCTCTCCATGAATTTACTGTTTCTTTTGCTCTGTCCAGTGCGGGTATGACGTTAAGGGATAGAAGGTCTTTATCCGTGTGTCCTATCTTTATACCTAGATACGTGATGTATTTGTCCGGCCATTTGAAGGGATATGTATTTTTATATTTGTCTATGATAGGTTTGGGAATGTTGAGACTTAGTGCCTCTGATTTAGACAAGTTGATTTTATAGTTGGAAAGTCGGCCATATGTTTCTAGGGTTTGCACAAAGGCAGGGATGCCCCTATCTGGTTCAGACAGAATTACCAGCAGGTCATCCGCAAATGCGGCTGACTTGTGGTGTACCTTGCCTAATTGGAATCCTTTGATTTCCTTATTCATTTGAATGCTTCTTAACAATGGTTCCATAACCAGAACGTATAATAAAGGGGACAAGGGGCATCCCTGTCTCGTGCCATTTTTTATAAGAAATGAATCTGAAAGCATGTTGTTAATTCTCAGTTTAGCTGATGGGGAAGTATACATTTTGAATATGGCTTCTACTAGAAGGGGGGGTATATGGAAAGCCGCTAGGGTACTACGGAGGAATGTCCAGTCCACCCTGTCAAAGGCCTTATCGGCGTCTGTGCTCAGTAAGACCATCCTCTTGTGATGTATTTTGGCGTGTTGCATTAAGTGTAATATTCTGCCTGCATTGTCTCTTCCCTCCCGACCCCGCACAAATCCTGTCTGTTCCAGCGAGATCAGTTGTGGGATCAGGCCCGTCAGGCGTCTTGCTATTAAGCTAGCGAATATTTTCAAGTCAACATTAAGCAAGGAGATGGGCCTGTAGCTCCCACACTGTGCCGGATCCTTGCCCTCTTTATGCAGAAGCGTAACATGTGCCTCTAAGGATTGGGAGGGGAGAGCGCTGCCATGAAGAACTGCATTACACATGTTCAACAGGTGTGTGTTCAGTTCTGGAGAAAATGTCTTATAATAAAGCAGTGAGAAGCCATCTGGTCCGGAGATTTGCCCGATTGGCCTTCAGACAGGATGGACCGGAGTTCCTCTAATTCAAAGGGTCTTGTCAACCACGTCTGTTGTTGTTCATCTAGTTTTGGCAAAGATAGGGATGAGAGGAATGAGTCTATTTCTTGTTTTCTCTGATTTAGGTTTATTTCAAGGTCATGCGGTCTTATCTGGTATAAATTTTTATAGAATGTTAAAAATTCTGCAATGATTTGTTCGTAGTTTTGTGTTATTTGGCCTGAGTCTGTTTTAATCTTGTGGATGAAGGTTCGAGACTGTCTCTTTTTAATCAATGATATCATTAACCTAGAGGCTCTATCACCATGTACCATTAGGCGATTTCTCCAGTTTGTGAAATATTTAGCTGCATTTTTGTTAAGGAGATCCTTTAGGCGTTGTCTACATTCTGCACGTTTTATCATGTTAGAGTGGGTTAATGTTGTCTGGTGTTGTTTCTCCAGGTGAATAATATCTTTATACAGCTTCTCTATGTCAGCTTTCCTTTGCTTATTTCGGAACGATGCTATAGATATTATAACGCCTCGTAGAGTTGCCTTGTGTGCCTCCCAGATAATTGTGGGATCTACTTCAGAGATGTTATTGTGTTGAAAGTAATCTTTAATGGCTGATTGAATTTTAAGTTTAATGTCTTTAGAGTTTAATAGGGATTCGTTCAATCTCCATGTTCTAATAGGCTGAGTAGGTCTTCCACATTCAAATTTTATAGTCACCATTGCATGATCCGAGTATAGGGCCGGGAGGATTTCAGTTTCTATAACTGCTGGAAGGAGGGTTTTGGACACAAATAAATAGTCTAATCGATGGTAGTTGTTATGGGGATGGGAATAATACGTATATGTTCTATCATGAGGGTGGTGGTAACGCCATATATCTATCAAGCTCGCTGCATGGAAAGAGGACCTTATTTGGGCTAGGTCTCGTTTTGAGATGTTGCTTTTTCCTGCTGAGGTATCTAATAGAGGTTCTAGTGTTATGTTTAAGTCTCCACCAATAAGGACTGGACCTTTAGCAAATAATGAGAGCTTGTTTTGAACCTTTTTGATCCAGGAAAAGTGTTTTTTATTTGGGGCGTATAAACTCCCTAGTGTAATCAGGGAGCCTTCCAATAATCCTTTTACAAAGATGTATCGGCCTTCATTGTCGATCAACTTCTCTATGGGGAGGAAAGGGACATTTTTTGCCAGTGCAATAGCTACTCCTCTGGCCCTTTTGTGGGGCGAGTATGCATGGTACCAGGTATTATAGTAATTCTTTTCGAAGTTTGGTATTTTAGTTTCTAAAAAATGGGTTTCTTGTAGCAGTAATATGTCATAACCTGCCTTCTTGAGGAAGTGTAATGTTTGGGACCTGGGAATAGGAGAATTGAAGCCGTGTAGGTTATGTGATACCACTTGGTATGACTTACGGTTGTTGGTCATGGTGGGTGTTCGAGTTCATGTAGACGTTGAGGCAGAGACTCTCTCGCAGGGTTTTGGGACGGGAATGGGTGGGAAAAAACAGAAAGGATAGAAGGGAACAGTAGAGAAAGTTTTCCTGAAAATACAAAGCAGGGTGAGGTTAGCGCATATATATACATTGTAATATTAAACCTTTGCGCACTATAAATCTGAACAAACAGACTCTTCTCTATCACGACCATCCCGCCGCTGCGTAAGAGTCGCAAGTGAGGGGGTAGACCGACAGAGGAGGTTTTACCTTTTAACACTAAATATAACTAACAGGCTTTTGTGCCTTAAACTTGTTAACCAGATAGTCTCTTGTAGTCTAGCCTATACATTGTTAAAACCTAATACAAGAACCAGAAGAAATTGGGAAAGCTATTAAGGGTGAACATGGGGAAGTTTAACCACCCCAAAGACGCCCGTGTGAGCTAACAGAATAGTGTACGTCTATCACAACGGTTGTCTGAAGATTTAGATTACGATTCCTGTCATCCATAGCATAGTTTACATTTAAGTAGTAGGATTATACTCAGTTCTCAAGGTGTATGAGAGGAGGCGAAAGGAATGTTGACCTTCCAGGCCGGTTATGGGGACAAGGGATCGTAAATATATTGATGTCTCAGTCATGAGTCTTAAGGAGAAAGAGGAAAGCGCATTAGATCTTCTCTATCTATCATCCATTCGGGCTGTCTTCTCCTCGGGACTCGGCAAACTTGGAGTTTTTGCGTTTCGTTCTTTGGGACTTTGGCGTCAGATGAGTTTGCCACGGTGGTGGTTGCTGCAGCGGTGTCATCTGGTATGCAGCTCCCACTTCCTCCAGATTGGGGTAATGTTCTAATTCGATACTTAGTTCCTGGCACATCCATTTGATGTCAGCTGATGTTCGACCTTGGATCCTTTTTTCTCCAGCCGTGACGGATATGCCGAAGGGGAACAGCCACCTGTATGGGTAGTGTCTTTGGTGAAAAATTGTAGTTAACGGTTTCAAGAGGCGCCGTTTAGTTAGGGTTATCCAAGAGAGATCCTGGTATATCTGAATTGGGGAGCCATTGCATGTAATGGTGGATTTCTCCCTGGCCCTCCTCATGACCAGTTCCTTCGTCCTGTAATCCAGGAAACGGCAGATTACATCCCGTGGAGATTCGTCCGATGGCGGTTTCGGGCGTAATGCTCTATGCACTCTCACTAGTTCCATGTCTGATGGGTCATCTGGTTGTAGCAATGAGCGGAATGTGTCTATGATGGTTGGAGTCAAGGCATCTTGTGTTATTGTTTCAGGAACTCCCTTCAAGCGCAGGTTATCTCGCCTGTCCCTGTTCTCATGGTCTTCCAACATCGTATAGATCTTGTTAAGGTGGTCTTCATGGTGTTGGAGACCTGAGAGAGTGGCGTTAGTTTGTTTGATCACCTCTGTATTGGCCGATTCCAAGGTCTCGACTCTGCGACCTGTCTGTGCTAGGTCCTGCTTAATATCCGCCATCTCTTTAGCCAGGGGTTCTAGAGCCTTGTGTAATATCTTTTTGAGATAGGATCTAGTGATCGGGAGTTCCTCGTCGTCATCAGTTCCCTCACAATCACTGTCGTGGTCTGGTTCCATGGTCTCTTTGACCAAGAGTCGTCTCGAAGTTTTAGATAAGGACGACAGACCAGCTTGCTTTTTTAGATATTTATCTAGATCCACTTGTGTGGTATTAGTAGTCGCCTTAGTGGAAGATTTAGTGGGTTTTGTTGTAGATTTAACCATTGTGACGTATTAGAGAGGTTAAAGTCTTTCTGGTTCCTGTTCTCTGCCAGCCCCCCAGAGCTTCACGAGGTCCTCACATTATGGGGTCTAGCAGCACACAGAGAGAATCTGTTAATAGGAGGTTAGGTAGAGATCCAGAAGATGGGCGATCTTGGTGAAGGAAGAGTTCTTTATAAGTTTTCCACTGAGCAGGTTGAGTGGATGGGGGTTGTTGTTATATTGCAGTCAGCAGTTGTATTCATGTGTACATGATATTATTGTACGTCACCTTGAGTTCTGAAGAATTCCTTCTTGGGCCAGAGTAGTTGAAACTTAGGGTAGGCCACCAGTGCCCTCTGCTGGCAGTTAGTGGTATGGGTCAGTGGATGGTACAAGGGCAGTGAAAGAGTTAATCCAACATTCAATGTTCTTGTGCATGTGAGGTTGTGGTGGAATGATGTGGGATATTGCTGTAGATAATACTCCTTTCTGTATATTGTCCTTTAAACTTTATCAAGGTGGCAGTGCTTTATCTAAAAGACAAATTACCCTGCGTTCCACAACTGTGTCAGGCCTGGTGTCTCAGGATCAGGGTCGGCTTCCAATTCCACAGGGGGGGGGGAGGTGAGGGAAATCAAGGTCCCAGCTGCTGCGGTGTAGGGACCCTTGTTGTAATGGTGTAGGGCTGTTTTCCCCTTGTCACTCTATCAGTCTGCTCCCGCGTTCCCCCACCTCTCACCTCGGGGCGGCTAGACAGGGATGCTCCCTTACGTTCTCTGCCCGGATCTCTCTGTGGCCCACGTGGTGGAAGGAACAGGGGCCCCTCTCTCAGCAACGCAGATCGGGTATGTGTACTTGCCTGCGGGCTTCCCGCTCTCCCCCGTCAGCCCTTGAGGTCGTCTGCTGCTTCCTCCTGGCCCTGCAACAGATGAGGATCCGATCCAGCAGCAGCCGGTATCCTCTGGAGGCGGTCCCCCGCTAATGGCGGCCATCCGGCGGCAGGAAAATGCTTCTCCCTTGTGCGACTCCTCACTCCGGGCTCCTCTTCTAAGCGCCGGGACCGCAACGGGGTCTCCTGCAGCTGGGTCTCTTAATAGGGGGGCACATTCACCGCAGGCTTGCCTCAGATCGCGGGATCGGTCCAGCACCACGTGCAGTGGGGGGGGGGGGACGGGTCAGCTCCTTTCAAGATGCTCCTTTTGGGCCCTGTGCTCCAAAAATATCGGGGTCTCAGTAGTCTTTGGTGTTCAGGGTATGCCCCTACGTGTGAATCGGGCCGGTTCTCTGGTCTCCTGGGGTAGGATGCCTCAGATTCAGCAGGAGCTTGTGGAGCTCTCTGGAGCACGTCCTGCTCAGTCGGCAGCCATCTTGGATCTCCTCTTTAACCCCTTTCAACCTGGCTATTTTCCAAGATGCACAACATTTTCATTTTTTGAGGTGTCGGGCTATGTGAAAGCTTATTTCTGAATCCTGAGATGACATTTTTAAATATATCATTTTCAAGAAGATGCAATGTTTTGATTGCCTGTTAATGCATTTCATTAAAATGCTGCAAAAAATATAATTCAATTAAAATTTTTTACACTATGCAATTTTCCAATTAAAAGGTCTCTCTATTGTACCGTATATACTCGAGTATAAGCCGACCCGAGTATAAGCCGAGGCCACTAATTTTACTCTCTAAAACTAGGGAAACTTATTGACTCAAGTACAAGCCTAGGGTGAGAAATGAAGCCGACTCTCATCATGGTAAATGGCCCCCCATTACTGGTATATAGTCCCCCATCGCTGGTATATAGGACCTCCATCGCTGGTATATTGCACCCTCTTCACTGGTATACAGTCCCCCCGTCAGTGGTATAGAGTCCCCCCCGTCAGTGGTATTGAGGCCCCCATCAGTGGTATAGAGGCCCCCTTCAATGGTATACAGGCCCCCATCAGTGGTATATAGCGCCCCCATCTCTGGTATACAGGCCCCCATCAGTGGTATATAGCGCCCCTATCTCTGTTATACAGGCCCCTATCAGTGGTATATAGCGCCCCTATCTCTGTTATACAGGCCCCCATCTCTGGTATACAGGCCCCCATTAGTGGTATACAGGCCCCCATCAGTGGTATACAGGCCCCCATGAGTGATATACAGGCTCCCATGAGTGGTATACAGGCCCCCATTAGTGGTATACAGGCCCCCATCAGTGGTATATAGGCTCCATCAGTGGTATACAGGCCCCCATGAGTGGTATACAGGCCCCCATGGGTGGTATACAGGCCCCCATGAGTGGTATACAGGCCTCCATCACAGGTTACTGCCCCCCATGCTGCCGCATACCTTAAAATAACAAAGCATTTATTCTCACCCTTCGTCGCTCTGTCACTGCTGCGTCCTTTGGTCCCTGCTTCTTCCTGCTTTTGCCGGCTTCTATTGCTGTGCCCGGCGCAGCAGCCATGACGTCATTGCTGAGCACCGGTCACAGCAATAGAAGCCGGCGAAAGCAGGAAGAAGCAAGGACCGAAGAACGCAGCAGTGACAGAGCAACGGAGGGTGAGAATAAATGCTTTGTTATTTTAAGGTGTGTGGCAGCATGGGGGGCAGTAACCTGTGAGGGGGGGGCGCATACACAGTACAATTTTTGTGCTGAAAAACTCAGCTTATACTCGAGTATATATGGTAATTAGGCTCAGCGCTAGCTGGTGCCCCTATCAATGGCAAGGGTAAAAGATAAAAGGTAAAAGGCGGTACACCAGTTATAGTTAACCCTTTTTCAGGATGTTTATTTAGTGATAACATACAGGAATTGGTGAAATTAAAATTAAAACTATAAACACTATAAAAACAAGTTTAAAATTTGCTCATGTTATTGGGATAAGCGGATTGTTCCCCTGGAAGGTGTGTATCAATATCAGGTAGGAGGAGGCCGGAATCCCCTTTTTCCTAGATCTTCAGGGTATACCCTGAAGAAGAGGGCTGTCTAGCTCTTGAAATGCATAGTTTTCACATCTAGCATATACAGGACAAAGTGTCACTCCATCCGCGTTGCTGCCAAAGAAGACTAGAAGACTAGAGTATCTGGATGAAGGTGAATGTTTAATCCAACGCGTTTCAGAGCCAATACCCAGCTCCTTCCTCAGGGACAATCTTGACACCTTCATCCAGATACTCCAGTCTTCTGGTCTTCTTTGGCAGCAGCGCGGATAGAGTGACACTTCGTTTTGTATATGCTAGCTTTGGACTGCGGTGACCCGTGGATGTGTGGATCCAGCAGCAGCTGCCTTCTAAGCACTCAAACTGGTTGTGTGTTTACACAACCAGATCAGGTGAACAGATTCCACTATTTGACATATCCACTCTCCACATTTTAGGAGATAAGACCCTATTGCACATTTTATCTTATATTTTAGGTTTCACATCTGACAGTCAGCCTCCAGTCTGTTTACCACCCTTGTTCACCCGATTGACTTCGCCTCCCATCCCGCCTATCCTGACACATGATGATGATGCAACCCGTGATGTAGTGTCAGCTGACCACGGGTAACCTGGAAGCGCATGTCCGCAGGCCACAGCGTGCACTGCTGGCATCACTCCTTAACATACGGCGGTACACGGAGGATTGCACAACCCAGCTGAGTGCAAGGGAGTAAGGTATAGTGCAAAGAGTTTTTTACATTTAAGAGGGACTTTACATGGACAACCTACAACTTAGATTCTCTTCACATGAGCCAGTGTGCGCAGCCCCCACACACTTATGAAGTGATAATACTTATGTTACAACGTTCTAACAGGAATTACTACAAAGTACCATAGATTGCACATCAATTCAGGACTCAATACAAACAAAACAAAGGCAAATCCTGAAAGCTTGGACAACTACTCCTGTCAGAAAGCATCTAATTGCGTTATCAACCTTTCCGATTACAAACCCAGCAAAGTGGAACTTGCTGTGTTTTCTAGGGGACTCTCATTTTGTTCTACTAAAGCTCTGAATAAAATTGAACTGTGCAGCGACATGGAAGATTACTTCAGGAGACTACACCTAAGGGAATTTTACAGTTACAAAGAGGACTCCGAACCCAACTGGGTCGAACGAAGAGGGATCCTGACAACCAAGAAAAGTTCAGACTGGACACCCAACTCCCATTTGGATAAATATATAGACACTAGTGATGAGCGAGTATGTTCTGCGCTGCCCGGTACTCGCACGAGTGTCACTGTACTCGGGCTACTTGGCGAGCACCGAGTAATCTCGCGATACACGTGCTGTGCTCGTGGTCCTCATCCCTGCATGTTGGCGCTCTTTAGAGAGCCAGCCCACATGCAGGGATTGGCTGGCAGACCACTGCAATGCCACAGCCCTGTTAGTTGTGGCATTGCAGTGATTGGCCGGCCTGCACAGCGTGTCCGAGCCTTTATAAGACCCGGCCGCGCTGTGCTCTGAACACAGCCATCCAGACAGTGAGTGTAGGGAGAATGTCTGCTGCTGCTTAGGGACAGATTTGCGGCCCTCATAGGTAAATCCGGAGCAGGGCTGCAAACTGCTGCTGACCAGAACAGTCCTTCTCAGGACTAGTCTGGGAGGATATAGGCAGGGTGATCCAGATCGGAATCCAAGCTTTTCTGTGACCATAACAGTCACCAGACTGTTGTACTTACTACCTTGATACAGGTTAGGGACTAAAATCCTTCTCTCCAGTGACCATAACAGTCACCAGACTGTTGTACTTACTACCTTGATACAGGTTAGGGACTAAAATCCTTCTCTCCTGTGACCATAACAGTCACCAGACTGTTGTACTTACTACCTTGATACAGGTTAGGGACTAAAATCCTTCTCTCCTGTGACCATAACAGTCACCAGACTGTTGTACTTACTACCTTGATACAGGTTAGGGACTAAAATCCTACTCTCCTGTGACCTGAACAGTCACCAGACTGTTGTACTTACTACCTTGATACAGGTTAGGGACTAAAATCCTACTCTCCTGTGACCTGAACAGTCACCAGATGTCACGCTGGGAGCGGGAGAGACACCCAGCGTAGGACAACGACGGGGGGGGATAAGGAGTCCCTAAAGCTATGGGCACAAGAGGGAGAGGGTGACCCCTAGTCTTCCTGGGGCTGACCCTGTCTGCCCTGACGTCCCTATACAGTTTCCTCAACTGTCGCCGACCACGAACCTCGTCCCTCTCTGATCCTAGCACTACCTTATCTAAGGATCAGATGGGGAGGTTCACTAGACCCCTCCACTAACAACTAAAGACAACACAAGGAAAACAGACAATGGGGAAAGAAAACACTTATCTTGCAGCAGAGCACAGCAACCTCCACAATCTCAGCTTCTGCTTGGAGCAAGGATAATGAGTCCACAAGGAAATATCACCTGCACCGAGGGAGGGCAATGAAACTCCTTATAAAGGAGGGAAGAACCTGCTGGGTCCTAGAGACCCAGAATACTGGTGTAGAAACCAGACCGAGCACAAGACCTTCCCAGCCGTCCTCCCATGATAGGGAGATCTTATCATACCTTCTCTTTATCTACACAGAAGGTAAATGCCCCTGAAAGACGGACCGTCCTCAAACCTTATGGCTGATTGGCCAAACGCTGGGACCGTCTGCGCGTGGCCTCTACCCTGTCATCCGTGCCACCCGTGACACCAGACTGTTGTACTTACTACCTTGATAGAGGTTAGGGACTAAAATCCTACTCTACTGTGACCTGAACAGTCAAAAGACTGTTGTACTTACTAACGTGATACAGGTTAGGGACTAAAATCCTTCTCTCCTGTGACCATAACAGTCACCAGACTGTTGTACTTACTCCCTTGATACAGGTTAGGGACTAAAATCCTACTCTCTTGTGACCTGAACAGTCACCAGACTGTTGTACTTACTACCTTGATACAGGTTAAGGACTAAAATCCTTCTCTCCTGTGACCTGAATAGTCACCAGACTGTTGTACTTACTACCTTGATACAGGTTAGGGACTAAAATCCTTCTCTCCTGTGACCATAACAGTCACCAGACTGTTGTACTTACTACCTTAATACAGGTTAGGGACTAAAATCCTACTCTCCTGTGACCTGAACAGTCACCAGAATGTTGTACTTACTACCTTGATACAGGTTAGGGACTAAAATCCTACTCTCCTGTGACCTGAACAGTCACCAGACTGTTGTACTTACTACCTTAATACAGGTTAGGGACTAAAATCCTTCTCTCCTGTGACCATAACAGTCACCAGACTGTTGTACTTACTACCTTGATACAGGTTAGGGACTAAAATCCTACTCTCCTGTGACCTGAACAGTCACCAGACTTTTGTACTTACTACCTTGATACAGGTTAGGGACTAAAATCCTACTCTCCTGTGACCTGAACAGTCACCAGACTGTTGTACTTACTACCTTGATACAGGTTAGGGACTAAAATCCTTCTCTCCTGTGACCATAACAGTCACCAGACTGTTGTACTTACTACCTTGATACAGGTTAGGGACTAAAATCCTACTCTCCTGTGACCTGAACAGTCACCAGACTGTTGTACTTACTACCTTGATACAGGTTAGGGACTAAAATCCTACTCTCCTGTGACCTGAACAGTAACCAGACTGTTGTACTTACTACCTTGATAGGTTAGGGACTAAAATCCTTCTCTCCTGTGACCATAACAGTCACCAGACTGTTGTACTTACTACCTTGATACAGGTTAGGGACTAAAATCCTACTCTCCTGTGACCTGAACAGTCACCAGACTGTTGTAGTTACTACCTTGATACAGGTTAGGGACTAAAATCCTACTCTCCTGTGACCTGAACAGTCACCAGACTGTTGTACTTACTACCTTGATACAGGTTAGGGACTAAAACCCTACTCTCCTGTGACCTGAACAGTCACCAGACTGTTGTACTTACTACCTTGCTACAGGTTAGGGACTAAAATCCTTCTCTCCTGTGACCATAACAGTCACCAGACTGTTGTACTTACTACCTTGATACAGGTTAGGGACTAAAATCCTACTCTCCTGTGACCTGAACAGTCACCAGACTGTTGTACTTACTACCTTGATACAGGTTAGGGACTAAAATCCTACTCTCCTGTGACCTGAACAGTCACCAGACTGTTGTACTTACTACCTTGATACAGGTTAGGGACTAAAATCCTACTCTCCTGTGATCATAACAGTCATCAGACTGTTGTCGCTGTATACAGGCAAAATGCGCAAGGGCGTTGGCAAGAACGTTGGCTAGGAACAAGGAAGTGGACGTGATGGTGGTGCAGGCGGAGGCCGAGGTCGTGTGCAAGCAGTAATTTCGCAACAACAAAGGGGCACATCTACTCGCTTGCACGTCCTGTCCCAAATTCTTGGGGCCCGCAGCAGTACACCGC
The DNA here is from genome assembly GCA_033576535.1 of Allobates femoralis. Lineage (NCBI taxonomy): Eukaryota > Metazoa > Chordata > Amphibia > Anura > Aromobatidae > Allobates > Allobates femoralis. The sequence continues at coordinate 300,426,199 of JARQOC010000001.1, read as the reverse complement.
TCTTGAACCAAGACCAGTGTCAACAGGTTGTTACTTGGATAGCGCATAATGCTTCAAGTCAGATGGGCACCTCCACAAACACCCTGTCTTCCACACGGTCAAGTGTCAGTAGCCGTGATACTGCACCGCACATTTCCCAACCTGATCCTCCTTCCTACCACCAGGCCGAGTACACGTCCACGGACATTACTGATCGCACACTAGGACACTCGGAAGAGCTGTTCACGTATCCATTCGCAGAATCTGGCCTCTCGCCAGCTCCTGTTGAAGTGGGTGATGAGGAGATGGTATGTACAGATGCCCAAATATTTGAGCAGCCACGTTCTCATTAACGGAACGTTGGCAATGTGTCTCAACAAGGGGTGGACGATGATGAGACACAATTGCCAGGAAGTCAGGAGGAGGATCAGGGTGCGGAAGAGGAAGATGACGTGGTGGATGATCCAGTAGCTGACCCAACATGGCAGGATGATATGCAGAACGAGGCCAGCAGTGCACAGGGGGAGGGAGGCGTAGCATCCCAACAGGCAGTACGAATGTCTCTCATTCCTGAGGCGGAGAGGTCAGCCAAAATGCAGCAGTTCCAGAAGGCCATAGTCACGGAAGTAGGTAAATCATTCCCCTCACAAAACGCTAGTGGCATAGGTCAGGAATCGGTGGACAACCAAGGCATACGGCCGAGAGGGGCACAAGTCCAATCCGCCAGAGGTAGGGGAACAGTCTTTACAATGTGGGACAGTTTTCTCAGCCCCTCACGTACCACAGCCCCTGAGGTGCGGGGTAGTGCCACAAGAAATGCTAAGTTTGGCGAGATGCTGAAGGAGTACCTTGCAGATCGAACAACTGTACTGCGATATTCCTCTGTGCCTTACAATTATTGGGTCTCCAAGCTGGACACGTGGCATGAATTGGCTCTCTACACCTTGGAAGTCCTGGCCTGCCCTGCCGCTAGCGTTTTGTCAGAGCGTGTTTTCAGTGCCGAAGGTGGAATCTTTACTGATAAACGCACCCGCCTGTCAACTGAAAATGCTGACAGGCTGACTCTGATCAAGATGAACAAGGGTTGGATTGGGCCAGACTTCACCACACCACCAACAAATGACAACTGAATTTAAATTTTGTTATGGGAATTTGCCATGTACCTCCACTCACCCATGGGTACACACTTCTGGACTTTGGCTAATCGCTGGACTGCTCCTCCTTCTCCTCATGTGCCACCATGATGACCGTTACAATAGTTAGGCTGTTGTTTCAGGTATACCCACAGTGGTAAATTTTTTCACCCATTCTTTTAGAATGGGCATTACAACGACAAGAGACCCGCTCCTTTTCAATGGGAAAAATGTTTTGAGTCCCTCCTGCACGTCTCTATCCAGGGACAATGTGGAGCCTCCCAATTTTTGGCTGCCCTGCCAAAGGGCTATACTACAATACACCCACTTCAGGTTTACAGGCCCTCCTGCACGTCTCTATCCTGGGACAATGTGGAGCCTCCCAATTTTTGGCTGCCCTGCCAAAGGGCTATACTACAATACACCCACTTCAGGTTTACAGGCCCTCCTGCACGTCTCTATCCAGGGACAATGTGGTGCCTCCCGAGTTTTGGCTGCCCTGCCAAAGGGCTATACTCCAATACACATACTTCCTTACAATGGGCACTTCAGGTTTACAGGCCCTCTCTATCCAGGGGCATTGGTGAACCTCCCAATTTTAGACTGCCCTGGCAAAGGAAAATACTAGAATAGACCCAGTTCCTCAAAATGGGCACAATATGTCAAGACAGGGCTTTTTTTTCACGTAAAATCTTTCATGTAATCACAAAAAGTAACATACACCAGCTGTATCTCACTATTGGGTATGTGCCCTTAACATTTCCACCCTGAATATCCATTTTGGTGTCATTTTGGAAGGTTTTCTGGTGACTCCGTAAAATTGGCGTGAAACCCGGACAAGATTGTTCACAGCTGTGACTTTTGAGTGAGAAATGCTTCCAGGGGTCTTCCCCATGGTGTTGCCATGTCATTTGAGCACTCTTCTGAGACTTTTGTGACATTTTTAGGGTTTCTACATGCTGCCGGCAGTCATTTCATAAAAATACTTGGGTCTCCCATAGGATAATATTGGGCTCGGTACTCGGGCCGAGTACACGAGTATCTCGGAATGCTCGGCCCGAGCTTCGAGCACCTGAGCATTTTAGTACTCGCTCATCACTAATAGACACTTTCAGACATTTGGTAAAATCCACTATTTTAGATACACACAAGAGTCAACCATCCAACATCAATGCCCAGGAAAAAAGGGCCAAACAGTCTTTGAAAACCAACAAAGAAATCATCAAACCTACAGACAAGGGTGGCGCAATAGTCGTGATGAATAAATCTGACTACCTGAAAGAAGCAAACAGACAACTGACGGACTCACGCTGCTACAAGAAATTGGAGTCCGACCCCACACAGGACTATTACCAGGAATTAAACAGGCTTATTTCTTGTCTACCTGACATATCTTTAAGAGCAGGTGACCTGATACCAGAAAGTCCAAGAATAAGCACAAAAATCTACATGCTTCCCAAAATTCACAAACCAGGAATTCCGGGAAGACCAATAATTTCATCTATGGACACCCTCAGCGAAGAAATTTCTGGGTGGGTAGATGGTGTTCTCAAACCCCTGGTAAAAATAGACACCCAGCTACATTCAGGACACAACTGACCCACTGAATAAACTGTCATCAATAGGTCCTCTACCAGAAGGAACCATCCTCGTCACCATAGATGTGGAATCTCTGTAAAATCCCACACCAGGATGGATTAAATGCCTGCAAAACCTTCATGGAAAACACAGGAATTGCTGCTGACTCTGTGGTGGAGCTTACAAAATTCATCCTCACGCACAACGACTTTACATTTGACGACAACAGATATTTACAGGAGATTATAAACTGCAGAGCTAATACAGTGGCCACTGTTGAAGCTAAGTCTTCCATTTTGCGTTATATCTAGAGCAGTAATTGCTATAATCCATTTGCATTATATCTTTATTAGCTGTGCAGTCTAGCCACTTCTTGCACTCATTAATGTGCACATATAGTGTTTAGTGTTGCATCAGATAACCTTTCTTTCAATAATGTACTTTTTTCTGTTTGCACCTACACTTTGAGGTTGATGCCAGTCATTCACCCTAATAACTTACATGTATATTTTATGTGACTGAGCTCCCTCCTTATCCCCCTTCCCCCGCCCTGAGGCCAGCTGGGGTCTCCATCTTGTTGGAGTCCAACACACACTTTTCCTGTTTTTAATTATAAGTAGAGTGTCATGAATGTATGAATATTGCTCATGATTTTAAGATGATTGAAGAGTCAGCCAACAATAGTTCACTCATCTCTCTTTTGGTTTGTGAGTAAGTTACATAGATCCTTGCTTGCTTTCCACACCGACCCCCAATCAGAACTATTTACGACCCCCTCATAAATACCTGGAGCTGAGTTAGAGTTGTAGCTTTCCCGCTCAAACGTTCTTTGTCTGAGAGATAGTTTTGTGAATGTCATATTTAAGAAGACCCGTTCATGCCACATACACATAATTCATATATTCAGGTTGTTCACTGGTTTGTGCATTTAATGATATGTCTTATAGAACTATGTAACGTTCAGGAACCTGGCAAAGGAGTTCTGGCGTTCTGAACATCATAAGTAGGTCATATTTGATATCAATATTCTCAGAATTAAATGACATTAAAAATGAGTTGTATATTATGTTTGTAAGCCCACCCCATCCCCAGATATGTAGAATGAAGATTTATTAAGCATGGTGAAAGGCGAGGTCTCAGTGGACAAGCCCACAGGGAGTGGTCACTCTATGAGGTGGGGGCCACAGATTCCCCTGTCTTTAATAAAACTGGAGAAACCCTGTTTGGGTTATTCCATCCAGGGGCCTGACATAGCCACTACCATACCAGCTGTGTGACGGAATCATACCTTTCTGGGGAGCGGCCTCCCCCCCACAAAACTACATGTACCTATGCGTGACTAGGTCTGGCAAGTTCTCTTTTATTCCTTTTATTTTTATAACGGTTTTATGCATACATGTATATTGTCTCTTATGTAATATTCTGTAAATCTTTTATATAAGCACTGCCTGTGTTTTGGAGTAAAATATTATAATTTACTAGTCTCAATCTCCTTGTCCTATGAACGAGCTCTCACGACCTCACTGTTCGATACGCTATCATACAGGTTACCGATCCACCTGCCAGAGATTGGTGGTGGCAGATCCCGTTTTTTGCATTTTATGTGATATTGTGGGCCTGAGGGTGACTGGGTCGAGGTATATATACATTCCTGGCAGGAACTGGTGGTATATATACATCCTGTCACATCACGTGCTGCAGTAGACAACATAAATTAGGGCAGCTGAGCTCCTTTCTTATCCTCTGGCAATATCGGATTTGTCCAGCAGGCTAAGGGGGTGCCAGAGAGCTGCAGGTCCTGACTAGGTCATCGTGACATAGAGGCATATAAACCCATACACATTTCATACCTACGTTAGTCATAGTGCTAGGACCCGGTGAGACGGAAGCACCTTGTCGCTGGTCACCAGGCACTCCACAGTGGAAGTGGAGCTAAGTAACCACCTTTTGCTGTGATTACTGCTTTGCACACTCTTGGCATTCTCTTGATGAGCTTCAAGAGGTAATCACCGGAGGAAATGGTCTTCCAACAGTCTTGAAGGAGTTCTCAGAGATGCTTAGCACTTGTTGGCCCTTTTGCCTTCACTCTGCGGTCCAGCTCACCCCAAACCATGTCAATTGGGTTCAGGTCTGTGTGACTGTGGAGTCTTTAAATATATCCCCAGCACACAATAAAAGAAGAGAGATGATTATCCTTTTTGTGTTTTTTATTTTTGAAGGTGAAAAACAGGTTGTATCACACAACGTTTCGGCTCCAGTTGAGCCTTTCTCAAGTGAGTCTTCTGTATATATAGAAAGGGGGTTTGTGGTTCAGTTCCCACATGAGCAACTGCTCAGGCCAGTAGCTGCCTGTTTGAGGTACTCAGCATATGACTCCGTCCTTTGTGTCAGTGCAGCAGCATGGTGGCTGGTCTGGGTGGATGGACAGGAGCCCATGTCAGAAGTCAGCTGCTGTACATAAGTGCTGAGAGCATTATATGCCCACCTGAGTGGGTGGAAGGTCTCTAGGGGGAGTGGTCACCCCCGAGAGACATTATAGGAACATTTAATAATAAAAATAACAGTTTTTACACACACAGAACACTTTGCTAATCCCGGCGGCAGCCGGGATAATCAAAGTATATGCGGTACCCGCATTGCTCAGGATTACACATCCTGAGCAATCCGGTTACTGCATTGCGGATATTACAACTGCTCCGAAAACTGCAGCCTGCATGATTTTTCATGCAGGCTGCAGAGCCGGAGGCGGAAACCGGATTGCTTGTGAAGCAATTTGTTTTTTAGAATAGGCTCCTATGAGGAGTGTTTCCCGATCCTGTTTTGAGCTTTTTAAAAGCTCAAAATCGGATCAGGTTTTTAAAAAAAAAAAAGGGACGTGTGACCCTAGCCTAAGAGGCTCATATTCGAACAATCATAAGACAGTTATCAGAAAATACAATACAATACAATACAAAAAATAATGCAATTGAAAATACAAAACATGGCATAATACAAAAATTAAAGCAAAATAATGACAGCCCTGCTCATAAGAGCTTACAATCTAACAATGAGGTGAGGGTGACACAAAGTACAGGTGTTTATTTACAATGATGAAATACTCAACTTAAGGAGTTGGGGAACAGATAGGAGCAGCATAAGTGGCCACCAACCATTACTTGTGATGCATATGAGACTGGTGGAGCGGATTGGCTATATCTAAATTACTATATCTAAATTACTTTGACTTGGGATCATAGGCTGCCCTAAAAAGATGTTTTTAGAGATCGCCTGAAACTATGTAAGTTGTACATAGACCTAATTTCTTGGGGTAGAGCATTCCAGAGAATTGGTGTAGCTCGGGAGAAGTCTTGGAGCCAGGAGTGGGAGGATTGGATTAATGCAGAAAAGTGAGTCTAAAGTCACTTCCAGAGCGAAGAGAACGGGTTGGATGATAGACAGAGATGAGGGTAGAGAGGTAGGGTGGTGCTGCACTGTGAAGAGCTTTGTGGGTGAGAACAAGCAGTTTGAATTGGATCCTATAGTGTATAGGCAGCCAGTGCAATGACTGGAATAGAGTGGAAGCGTCTGAGTAATGTTTAGCTAGATAGGTGATCCTAGCTGCTGCATTAAGAATGGACTGGAGAGGGGAGAGTCTAGTGTGGGGGAGGCCAATTAAAAAAAATTACAATAGTCAAGGCGGGAGTGAATCAGGGCCACAGTGAAGGTTTTTGTGATTTCAGAGGTGAGCAAAGCGGCGAATTCTACAGATGTTCTTCAGGTGCAAGAGCGGGCGAGAGATTGTATTTATGAGGTGAAGAAAAGATCAGAGTCAAACATAACACCCAGACAGCAAGCCTAGGCGTTATTGGGGTGCCGCACATTGAGAGAGATGTCAGATTTAGGGAGGTTAGTGGAGGGCAGGAGCAGTAAAAGTTCAGTTTTGGAATGGTTGAGTTTCAGATAGAGAGCGGACATGATATTGGAAACTGCAGTTACACAGTCATTGGTGTTCTTTATTTGAGTGAGAGTAAGGTCTGGGGAAGAAGTGTATAGTTGTGTGTCGTCAGCATAAAGATCTAAAAAACGAAAATGCGCATAGGGTCTTATCCTAATTAAGACATAAATCTCATACAGTCATTAGAACTGCTCACCTGGTTCGGTTGTGTAGCGCACAACCAGCTTGATCGCTCAAACACAGCAGCTGCAGCAGAGACCGCACTTCCACAGCAGGGGGGGGGTGAAACTCTATCCAGGACCAAGTGTCTTACAGTCCACGTCGCTGCTCCAATAAAGTATCAAAAACACCGGAATGCTTTGAACCAAGTAATCCTTTGCTTTATTTTCCGACGCGTTTCGGAGCTAATACCCAGCTCCTTCCTCAGGGAATGACCTGAGGAAGGAGCTGGGTATTAGCTCCGAAACGCGTCAGAAAATAAAGCAAAGGATTACTTGGTTCAAAACATTCCAGTGTTTTTGATACTTTATTGGAGCAGCGGCACGGACTGTAAGACACTTGGTCCCGGATAGAGTCAGCATAAAGATGTTCCTGAAACCCAAATTTGCTGAGAAGAAGAGGGAAGGAAGTGTAGCCAGCAAATGATACACTGAAAGAGCGGTCAGAATTATAGGAAGAGAACCAGGAGAGAGCCATGTCCTTGATACCGATGGAGTGCAGCATGGAGAGTATGATATGGTAGTCAACAGTGTCAAAGGCTGCAGAGAGATCAAGAAGAATAAGCAGAGAGTAGTCACCATCACATTTTGCTGTCAGAAGGTCATTTTGGTGAGGGTAGTTTCGGTAGAATGTAGGGGGCGGAAACCAGACTGTAATGGGTCTAGAAGAGAGTGAGTGGAGAGGTAACGGGTAAGGTGGGAGTAGACCAGGCGCTTCAGGAGTTTAGAGATAAAGGGGGAGATTGGAGACTGGTCTGTAGTTGTTTGTGCAGGATGGGTCGAGAGAAGTTGTCTTTAATAATCGAATAATGAATGAGTGTTTGAAGGAGGAGAGGAAGGTGCCAAAAGAGAGGAAGAGATTGAAGATTTTGGTTAGTTGAGTGGTGACCACCGGAGAGTGAGACTGGAGTAGGTGTGCGGGAATGGGGTCAGTGGTGCATGTGGTGGGGCGGGAGGAAGAGAGGAGTCTGGAGACTTCTTCTTCTTCTGTGACTGGGTCAAATGTGGAGAGGGAGCTGGAGGAAATTTGAGGAGAGGTTGGGATAACAGCGATTTGAGGTTGAGAGCTGATTTCCTGATGTTTTCTATTTTCTTAGTGAAGTAAGAAGCCAGATCATCAGCACAGAGGTCAGTGATAGGGGTCTTTAATATCTCAGCAAAGAATCATTTTTTTAAACACATCCAATTGTGGAAAAATAATTATTAAAAACCTTAAATAAAAACACAACACAATGAGCTTCAGCTACAATTGCCTCAGTAGCCTTCCTCACGCAATATAAAAGAAAAAGACAAAAGCTAGATCACTTGATGAAAATGAGGTTTGTTTGTGCGACAATGCATTTCATTTCCTCTGGCTGTAGGCCTCTCAGC
>JARQOC010000001.1:300398905-300411371 GCA_033576535.1 Allobates femoralis | reverse complement strand
GCGTTATCGAACAGAAACTCGAATTACCGGATTTTTAGCAAATTGTTCGAATTTGTCAAATGACTCGAACATAGCCCAAAGCAGGTCGAATTTGAAATTGGTGAAAGATTCTAATAAAACATTGCTCATCTCTAGTAGTAAGTACCCACAAATGTTAATAGCGACTTCTCACTATTCGTAACTCATTTGAGTATTGTTTTCTCACATTTCACTGATCTCGCTGCTCTCCGTGTTCTCCCCAGCCCTTAATAATATTACAAAAACTAACTGTTCGGGCTTCCAAATTTAATGTTTGAGACACAGACACTATAGTTATATCTCAATGAATTAGAATATCATCAAAAAGTTAATATATTTCAGTAATTCAATACAAAAAGTGAAATGCATATATTATATAGAGTCATTACAAACAGAGTGATCAATTTCAAGTGTTTATTTATGTTAATGTTGATGATTATGGCTTACAGACAATTAAATCATAAAGGTCTTTATCTCAGAAAATTAAAGTAGGAAGGATGAAGGGTTAAAAACCACACTGCCATATTCCATGAGATATCAAAGGGTGAATATAATATTGATTTATTAGTCAATGCATTTCAGGGCTCACTGGCCCCTTACTCAGACAAATCAATATCATGTTGATACATATTTAGATAATATTTTATCTCTCAGGCCCTTCATCCTCCGTACTTTAACTTTCTGAGATAAGGAATTTTGGTTTTCATTGGTTGTAAGCCATAATCATCAACATTAACAGAAATAAACATTTGAAATAGATCACTCTGTTTGTAATGACTCTATATAATGTATGAGTTTCACTTTATGGATTATGAATTGAATTACTGAAATATATTAACTTTTTGATGATATTCTAATTCATTGAGATGCACCTGTAGCGTCCATTATGCACGCAGAACTTTACAGTTTGAGTTTGCTGATCCTTATGTAAGAGACTTCTGTCAGTTTAAAACTGACAGGTATAATCCATTGCAATGCATCAGCATTGCAATGGATTATACCAGCTATCAGTGTAATAAATGTTAATGTCCCAGAGATGGACAAAGTAAAAAAGTTTAAAAAAATTGTAAATATATTTTTTTTAAAAATCTCAAAATAAAGAACAAAATAATACAAATAAACAAAAAATACACATATTTGGTGCTGTTGCATCCAGAAAAACTTGATTTATACAACTGGCACGCTATTTAACCCCTTCAATGAGAAACCTTAATAAAAGCTGCAATAAAGCTATGCTTTTCCTCTATAAAAAATTGGAATATAACACAATCAAAAAGTCACATATAGATAAAATTGATTTTATTGTCTAAAAGCGGCAAAGCATAAAAAAACAATATAAATGTGGCATCATTGTAATCAAACTGATAAAAAGGATAAAGCTGTCTTATCACCTTTACAACACAGTGAACACTGTCAAATAAAAGAACAAAAAAACAATTCTTCTCCATTTTGCCTCACAAAAGCAGAAGAGAAAACTATAAAAAAAAGCATTATTTTGCAAAAAAGTATACTAATAAAAACTCCAACTGAAGAAAAACTATAGCATTGAGATCTCGATAATGCAAAAAACTTTTATTTTGTAAATAAGTATTTTTTAGTATGATAGCAGCCAAACCTAAAGAAAACCATTATATATCCCTAATCATACTGACATGAGGAATAAAGTTGCCCTATCACTTATACTAAATAGTGAATGGCATAAAAAATAATTACAGCTAGGGATGGGCGAATCTACTCGCTAGGACTCATTACTCGGCGAGTAGTAAGGGACTCGCAGGACTCGGTACTCTGCGAGTTTCCCAGTGATTACTTGCACAGTAAACGAGTCCAATGCAAATCAATATCAATCCTAGTTTTGTCAGAGACGCTGACAAAACTAGGATTGCCATTGACTTGCATTGGTCTGATTACTGTGCGAGTAATCTCTGGGAAACTCGCAAAGTAACTGCTGTTACTTTGCGAGCTGAGTCCAGCTGTCTGCTCTGTGCAGGCTGCCGCAGCTCCAGGGTCCTAGAGCCCGCCTGCTCACAGAGATAATGTATTAGAGCTGCGATTGTTCTCAGTCTGCTCCTTCCCTGTGCATAGACATCTATATCTATGCACAGGGATGTAGCAGAGAGGACATCGCGTTTTGGACTACGTCGGACGGAAGAAGATTTTTTTAATTAAAGATGGAGTCCCTAATGGCTTTTTTTTTTTTATTTCTAATAAAAATTTTCTCTGTGTTGTGTTTTTTTAACCCTTTATTGGAGATTCTTAGTGGCCGGGTCAAACGTGGCCTGACATTAAGAATCTCGAGCTTAATACCAGCTTGTATAACAAAGTTGGTATTAACCCCTTTATTACCCAGCGTGCCACCACCACCAGGGCCGCTGGAAGAGCGGGGTTCAGCACCAGAGGATGGCGCTTCAATGAACGCGTCATCTTCTGGGGCGGCTGCGGGCTGCAATTTGCAGCGGGGGGTGCCCAGAAAGCTTGGGCATCCCTGCGCTGCGGATTCCAGCCCCCAGCTGCTTAGCTGTACATGGCTAGACATAGAAATTGCGCGGAGCCCCACGCATTTTTTTTTTATTATTTCATGAAATTCATTAAATAATTAAAAAAAAGGGCTCCCCTATATTCTTGTGTCCGGCCAGGTACAAATAGGCACCTGGGGGTTGGGGGCAGCCCGTCGCTGCCTGCTGGATCCGGCTGGTTCCAGAAATACGGCGAAGCCCACGTGAAATTTTTTTCTGACAAATCCCAGCGATTACCTTCACAGTAAACGAGTCCAATGCAAATCAATGGCAATCCTAGTTTTGTCAGAGTTTCTGACAAAACTAGGATTGCTTCAGGCTGAAGCTTCCGAGACACATCTGTGATTTGTAAATCGCACACTACTCGCTATTACTCGCTTCCCCATTCATTAACATTGGACTCGCTAGACTCGCAACGAGTAGCGAGTCCCGGGCTCGGACTCGCTAGAGTCAAGCGATTCCGAGTAATTTAGGATTCGCCCATCACTAATTACAGCCAATTGTTCATCTGCTGTTAATTTGTTCATTCTGCCTCCCAGAGATCGCAGTAAGGCTCGGTTCAAATTTATCCTGCACTGTATACTGAGCACTTATATGGGGGTTTCTGTGCATATGTCTGAAAATCTTAAGCCAGACAAAAATCCCAATGGAAAATTCACTATAATGAGGAAAAAATGTTAAAATTTGAGAATCCTCAGTGGTTAATACTTTTTAATGGCTAACTGAAAACATGGTAAGAAAAAGCAAAGCAAGCCTTCGAAAATCTATGACCTCTTCATCAGGCTGATAATGACACAAATTCTGAAGACGCACATATATATAAATACAGGATAGGATGATGCAGTAAATACGACAGGTGACGTGAAGCAGAGAATAGTGGCCAGTCTTGTAAGAGGGGAGAGAGCAGCTGCTGAGGTGACATCAGAGGTCCGAGATAAGAGTCACAGATAGTTTTAATGTTCTTTGATTAGTGGTTGGTCCGAGACCTGAAAATTCCTCAATGAATGTAGATAAACATAAATCCATGCAAGACATTCATTCCTGCTTTAACACTAGAACTACTGCACTCGTGACACCTACTTAGAAATACATAGTGTGAAGTAGTCAAAATGACTACCTCAGTAGTTCTAGTGTTAAATGTGTTAAAGCTCATCATCAGGTTATATCCCAACACTCTCCTGATTCTCTGTCACTTGAAGTTACCTTTCAGAACTAGTATTTTCATATCAAATATTATGTGATCAGGCTTACAAAAGTGTTTAGGCACAGGTAAATCTGTCCTTCTTTCCTTTATTGTATGGCGATGAGAGTTCATCTTATTTCTGAGTTGTTGCCTCTATTTATACCAGGATGCAGTCATCAGATCTTCATGGCTATTTTTTTTTAATCAATTGGTGAACAAAAGATAGACTCCTCCACCCTATCTTTAAACAAACTATTTTTCCTGTGTTTGTTTTTTTAACTATACACTTACTTGGCAAATAATGGCGTGTCTTATAGACCTCTCTCCATTACTAACCCCTGGTCTTGATGACAGCTGACAATTCACAGCTGACATCAATCCCAAAATTTGGCCTAGATGGTGAAGGTGAAAACAGGCTGGGCGGTGAAGTGCCCCCTCCCCTCCACCCCCTTTTTTTTAAGATTTGTATTTTAAGAACCACCCTCCAAATTTGGAGGCAAAAAAGTTTGTCTTATAATCCGAAAAATATGGCATGTGCATGACATGTTTATGAGCCAAGGTGTGTGAAAATGAAAAGGAGTTTCCACGTGCACTGCCCCGAGGCACAACCTTCAAAAGTGATTGTATCACACACCGAGCTATATCCTTTACTACACAGATAAGACCCTATGTGCGCCATTTCTCTCTCTTACACAGTGTATTCCTGATGTTTATGAGCCAGAAATACAGATCCTTTGTGGTCATTGAGTATATGCAGATCACAAAAACACTGTCCTTTGAATTTAAAAATACAAACCTATGGCAGTTGTAGCTGTAAAAACGTACAAATTATGATGTTCCATATCTTATGCCTTATTTATGGCAGGTCCTGACATAACTGCATCAAGTATTCTTCATAATTTAACAACTCATCTATGTGCAAAGATGTTTTTTGTAAAGGTGCATGACCAAAAATAAAGAAATAAAGATCTTGCAAAAAAGTGGTTATTCCACTGTTTCATGGAATTCAGTTTCTTAGCCTGTTTTCTTTCAGTAAGTCATTGACTTGTATTTTATATCTGTTAATAATGGCAGAAACTAATGGCCTAAAAGTATACCATTCAAAGACAAATTAGCATTTCACTGATCTACTTCACCAAGTACCAATTCCCTCTGCTCCCATTAAAGGCCTCTGAGCAGTAGAAAAGTGCTAGTTAACTAAAATTGTGTTTCTTTTCTTAGCCCATAAATTTTTCATTTATTCTGTCTTGAATACCCCAGTGTAAATATAGTAATTTTGAAGCATTTCAGTACAATGTGATACACACTCTGGCATTGTTGCATATCTGGATTTCTTCCATATTACTTTAATTTTGTGGTTCAGTGAGCAAAACTAAGACTTTTCCATTGGGATGTGTACTTAAAACAACCCACAATTCACTGTACTGTTAAACATTAAGATTTTCCCTGAATGAGATTGTGAAGTTAAATCCTTGTCGCAAGCAATTTGTATCTCTCCAACCTTCTGTATTTTTTTATGTGTTTCAGTTTTAGTTTTGCAACCTCCATTTTTAGAAATGGATGTTTTTGAGATAATAACACTTTGTGATAGTTCATAACAGGCTAAGCCAGCAGCAATTCTTTCATAACTTTAACTGTATACCATTGTATTACATTTAAAATTAACAACTATCATTTTTAATTAAATTGAGAATAAACTGACATAAAACTTTATACATTAAGCAAAAAATTAGCCTTCAGTCAAAATGGAAAAATTTACTGTGCATCTAAATGTTCATATCTTGTACCGTAAGTGTGTTGTCAGTCTTTTTTAAAGTTTGCTTAACTATATGTTGAAAGTATAGACTTTAAAAGGCTTTACTGCAGATTGCCAGAAAGTAGATGCTGAGTATTATGCAAGTGCATCTCATTAAATTAGAATATCATCAAAAAGATAATTTTTTTTCAGTAATTCAATACAAAAAGTGAAACCAATATAAAATATAGAGTTATTACAAACAGATTGATCTATTTCAACAGTTTATTCTGTACATGTTGATTATTATGACTTACAGCCAATTAAAACACAAAAATCAAAATCTCAGAAAATTATAGAAAAATATATATTAGAATCTGAGAGTCCTATGGCTAACTGAAAAGATGGTAAGAACAGGCAAGCTTTCAAGGCACTATGGTCTCTTCATCAGGCTTAATAATGACACAACTTTTGAACACACACATATATACACATGTACAGGGTTAGAAGATGCAGTAAATAAATTTAGTTTTGTGGAGCGTAACACAGGACTTGGCAGAGTTGGAAGGGGGGAGAGTATCTGGTGTAGTGAAAATCAGTGTCCTTAGATAAGAAGAAGATAGTTTTGTCTTTTGATTGGTTGTTTCTTCAAGATTTCGAGATTCCTCAATTAATGTAAAAAGATCAAGAAAGTGAGAAAACCGGGCAGTGACCTGTTAATCCTCTTGACACTCCAGTGAGGTGAGGGTAGGAGCAAGTTGCTCAGCTTTGCAGCAATCAGATGAATGTCCAGTTAGAAGAAAAGCAGCGGCACTCATGCGTCATGGTGCAAACCGGCTTTATTTATTCATCGTGCATAATTATTACAGGGAAGGTGCTCTCAGGGAGGGAGAGATGCTGGAGGCGACAGTGACCGTTTCGCGGACACTTCCGCTTCTATGGGCTCTAAGAGGAATGACTGGAACCGTCTCCCAGGGAGACACTGGAGAAACCACCCATAAATAGGCGATTCCAGTCATTCCTTGTAGAGCCCGTAGAAGCGGAAGTGTCCGCGAAACGGTCACCGTCGCCTCCAGCCTCTCTCCCTCCCTGAGAACACCTTCCCTGTAATAATTATGCACGATGAATAAATAAAGCCGGTTTGCACCAGGATGCATGAGTGCCGCTGCTTTTCTTCTAATGTAAAAAGATGTAAATCCATGCAACACATTAATTCCTGCTCTGAATGTGTCAAAGGTTAACATAAGTTCATTTTCCCAGACTCTTCTGTCTCTCTGCGATTTGAAATGACCTTTTAAAAGAAGTATTTTCATGTCCATTATGGTATGATCAGGGGCACAAAAATGATTGGTCACAGGTAGATACATTATTTTTTCTTTTATTGTGTGGCGATGAGAGTTCATCCTAGTTCTGAGTTGTTGCCCCGTTTCCCCTACACACAGGTTCCCGCTCACACATTTTGTACATATAATTAAGTACACTACAGTCATGGCCAAACGTTTTGAGAATGATACAAATATTAATTTTAACAAAGTCTACTGCTTCAGTTTTTCTAATGGCAATTTGCATATACTCCAGAATGTCATAAAGAGTGATCAGCTTAACAACAATTACTTGCAAAGTCAATATTTGCCCAGAAAATGAACTTTAACCCCAAAACACATTTCAATATCATTGCAGTCCTGCCTTAAAAGGAGCAGCTAACATCGTTTTAGTGATTGTTCCATTAACACAGGTGTAGGTGTTGATGAGGACAGGGCTGGCGATCAATCAGTCATGATTAAGTAAGAATGACACCACTGGACACTTTAAAAGGAGGCTGGTGCTTGGTATCATTGTTTCTCTTCAGTTAACCATGGTTATCTCTAAAGAAACATGTGCAGCCATCATTGCACTGCACAAAAATCGCCTAACAGGGAAGAGTATCGCAGCTAGAAAGATTGCACCTCAGTCAACAATCTATCGCATCATCAAGAACTTCAAGGAGAGAGCTTCCATTGTTGTCAAAAAGGCTCCAGGGCACCCAAGAAAGACCAGCAAGCGCTAGGACCGTATTTTAATACTGTTTCAGCTGCGGGATCGGACTACCAGCAGTGCCGAGCTTGCTCAGGAATGGCAGCAGGCTGATGTGAGAGCTTCTGCACGCACTGTGAGGCGGAGACTCTTTGAGCAAGGCCTGGTTTCAAGGAGGGCAGCAAAGAAGCCACTTCTCTCCAGAAAAAACATCAGGGACCGACTGATATTCTGCAAAAGGTACAGGGAGTGGACTGCTGAAGACTGGGGTAAAGTCATTTTCTCTGATGAATCCCCTTTTCGATTGTTTGGAACATCTGGAAAACAGCTTATTCGGAGAAGAAGAGGTGAGCGCTACCACCAGTCTTGTCTCATGCCAACTGTAAAGCATCCTGAAACCATTCATGTGTGGGGTTGCTTCTCAGCCAAGGGAATCGGCTCACTCACAGTCTTGCCTAAAAACACAGCCATGAATAAAGAATGGTACCAGAATGTCCTCCAAGAGCAACTTCTCCCAACCGTCCAAGAGCAGTTTGGCGCCCAACAATGCCTTTTCCAGCATGATGGAGCACTTTGCCATAAAGCAAAGGTGATAACTAAATGGCTCAGGGAACAAAACATAGAGATTTTGGGGCCATGGCCTGGAAACTCCCCAGATCCTAATCCCATTGAGAACTTGTGGTCAATAGTGATGGGCGAGTCCTAAATTACTCGGAATCGCTTGACTCTAGCGAGTCCGAGCCCGGGACTCGCTACTCGTTGCGAGTCTAGCGAGTCCAATGTTAATGAATGGGGAAGGAGTAATAGCGAGTAGTGTGCGATTTACAAATCGCAGATGTGTCTCGGAAGCTTCAGCCTGAAGCAATCCTAGTTTTGTCAGAGACTCTGACAAAACTAGGATTGGCATTGACTTGCATTGGACTCGTTTACTGTACAAGTAATCGCTGGGAAACTCGCACAATAAGGAGTCAGGCTGTCTGCTCTGTACAGGCTCCAGGGTCCTAGAGCCCGCCTGCTGCCTGATGTAGCAGAGCTGAGATTGTTCTTTGTCTAGCCAGGTACAGCTAAGCAGCTGGGGGCTGGAATTTGCAGCACAGGGATGCCCAAGCTTTCTGGACACACCCCGCTGCAAATTGCAGCCCGCAGCCGCCCCAGAAGATGGCGCGTTCATTGAAGTGCCATCCTCTGGCGCTGAACCCCGCTCTTCCAGCGGCCTTGGTGGTGGTGGCACTCTGGGTAATAAAGGGGTTAATACCAGCTTTGTTATACAAGCTGGTATTAAGCCCGAGATTCTTAATGTCAGGCCACGTTTGACCCGGCCACTAAGAATCTCCAATAAAGGGTTAAAAAACACAACATAAAGAAAATTTTTTATTAGAAATAAAAAAAAAAAGCCATTAGGGACTCCATCTTTAATTAAAAAAATCCTCTTCCGTCCGACGTAGTCCAAAACGTGATGTCCTCTCTGCTACATCCCCTGTGCATAGATATAGATGTCTATGCACAGGGAATGAGCAGACTGAGAACAATCTCAGCACTGCTACATCATCTCTGTGAGCAGGCGGGCTCTAGGACCCTGGAGCTGCAGCAGCCTGCACAGAGCAGACAGCTGGACTCGGCTCGCAAAGTAACAGCAGTTACTTTGCGAGTTTCCCTGCGATTACTTGCACAGTAATCAGACCAATGCAAGTCAATGGCAATCCTAGTTTTGTCAGAGTCTCTGACAAAACTAGGATTGATATTGATTTGCATTGGACTCGTTGCTGTGCGAGTAATCGCTGGGAAACTCGCAGAGTACCGAGTCCTGCGAGTCCCTTACTACTCGCCGAGTAACGAGTCCTAGCGAGTAGACTCGCCCATCCCTAGTGGTCAATCATCAAAAGACAGGTAGACAAACAAAAACCAACAAATTCTGCCAAAATGCAAGCATTGATTATGCAAGAATGGACTGCGATCAGTCAGGATTTGGTCCAGAAGTTGATTGAGAGCATGCCAGGGAGAATTGCAGAGGTCCTGAAGAAGAAGGGTCAACACTGCAAATATTGACTTGCTGCATTAACTCATTCTAACTCTCAATATAACCTTTTGGTGCTCATAATATGATTGCAATTATATTTCTGTATGTGATATAAACATCAGACAAACACAAATAAAAACCAGAGGGCAGCAGATCATGTGAAAATATAATTTTGGTGTCATTCTCAAAACTTTTGGCCATGACTGTACATTGCTTGTGGTGCAGCTGAAGTTACCTTGTATCTTGTGGGCCCGATCTGGGCTGGGAATCTTTATGTTGTCCGTTGTCATTATAAATGGAAAGATTTTGCACCTGTTCTGTTTGCAAGGAAATTTTTCTGTTGCTGTTGAAGAGGACAGGAGCCTCTGATGATGCGTTTTAGATTTGGAGGTTGTCTAAAACACAGAAGTATAACACAGATGAGTCCTGCACACAGAGAACAGGTCTGTAGGAACCTGTTCACACCGCCAGCATAATTGGAAACAAAAAGCTATTGCGACAAAAAACAACAGTACACTGCAGTAAAAATATTAAAATGCAAGTGCAGTATAAAAATGGTATAACAAATACAGGGTACTTAGTTAATCCGTTTTTTTTTTTTTTTTTTTTTTTTAAATTGCCTCTTGCCATGCAAGAGATGGAGTTCCCGCCCCTCTCTGGGCCCTGCACACATAGAGCCCCGTCGCCTTCATTCCACTTCAGACACTGGTCATACTGGCTCCTGCTTACTGGTAAGTATTCACACCAGTCAGGTTTTTAATACAACAGTTAGGACCGCGTCTGAGATGGGTACACTTTGAAGATAGTGACGTGGCTTAAAATAACTTTTTCTGCGCAAAAAAAAACGGATTAACTAAGTACCCTGTATTTGTTATACCATTTTTATACTGCACTTGCATTTTAATATTTTTACTGTAGTGTACTGTTGTTTTTTGTCGCAATAGCTTTTTGTTTCTAAAACACAGAAGTGGGGGGTCCAGAAATATAGATTTTAGTCGGGCATCTTTTTGTAGTAATGGTTGTAGTTTCCGTGCAGATCCTCTTAACAACTTCAGATGTAGATTGTAGGTGACTACGAGAGGGACCCGGGTGTTTTCTTTTCTAGTTTTGTAATGTAGGAGATGATATCTTGATATTCTGGTGGCCCTTGTAATCTGATTTTCAATTGTTCTTGGATGTTAGCCCTGATTCATAAAGGTCTTTCTGGGGCCCTCAAGTTGATTGCCTCTATCTGTTGGGTTTGAACATATCCAATTGTATCTGCTGGCCTGGCTGTGCACAATAGAGTTTTTTATGTGTTTTAGATGAAAACTGTCTCATTGAAGACATGTTGGACAGTCAATTGGCTTCAGGTACAGGGATGTCTGTACTTCATTGTTACATTGCTTGATGACGGTTTCCAGAAAGCTAATTTCGGTGCAGGAGTAGTTGAGTGTTAAGATCATGGTGAGATGAAACTGATTAACATGTTAATGAAACATCTTCAGCTGTTGCTCAGACTCCATCCAGATGACTAAAATATCATCGATATAATGGTAGTAGGCCAGATGCCTGATAGGACAAGATAATAAAAGTTACCTTTAAGCTTGGCCATGAAAAGGTTTGCATATTGTGGTGCCATTTTGCTTCTCATTGCTGTGCCAATCTCCTGTAAATATATTGAGAACCATGAGATAGAATTACATCGGAGCACCATTGCAAAGCATGTACAATTTATTTTTCATTTTTAAACGTGGGGTTGAGCAGTTTATAATTGATGCTATTGTGCTAGATCCCTCATACACTGGCAAATTGCCCGGTGACCTGGTATTGATTGGATATATAGATAGCTAGTTCAATCCCTGACATCTTGAGCCACCCCCTCCTTTTTTCAGTATATGACATTGACTCTTTGTATATGCAGTATCATGGGTCCTTGCTATACAATATTGCTACATATGAGATGATTATGGAATAAGGTTCTTGGTGACCTGTCATACTAACATATAAAATTTAACCCTGTAAAACCACTTTTCTGAGGCCACTCTACTGTGGTTCTCATCTTTTGTACTTCTGTTACAGTGTACCCCTATATGTTAAATTGCTTTTTTAAATGTTTTATCACATATAAAAATTAAAAATAAATTGTACATGCTTTGGAATGGTACTCCGGTGTGATTCTATCACAAGGTTCTTAATTTAAATGGAGTTTTCCATAGGTCTATATAAGACCTGATATAGTAGTCCAGGACTAGTAGACATTTATTACCAGATAGATGTTGAAACTGGGTACAATGCTACAATCTCCCCTATTTGTGAACTGTATATTCCTGTAAATATACCATATGTTGTTGTCAAAAGTAAAATAGTTGTGCGTGAGGATGAGTTTTGTAAGAATCAACACAGAATCAGCATCAATCCCTGTGTTTTCCATGAAGGTTTTCCAGGCATTTAATCCATCCTGGTGTGAGATATTGCTGTACAGAGATTCCACATCCATGGTGGCAAGGATGGTTCCTTCTGGTAGAGGACCTATTGCTGATAGTTCATTCAATAGGTCAGTTGTGTCCTGAATGTAGCTGAGTGTTTCTTTTGTCAGGGGTTTGAGAACACCATCTACCCATCCACAAATTTGTTCGCTGAGGGTGCCCACACATGAAATGATTGGTCTTCCTGGGTTTCCAGATTTGTGGATTTGGGGAAGCATGTAGAATGTGCCTATTCTTGGACTTTCTGATTTCAGGGCATCAACTCTTAAGGATATGTCAGGTAGACAAGGGCCATTCTGTTTAATTCCTTAGTATCAACCACTGAGCCACTGAGGACTCTCAGATTCTAATATATATTTTTTTGATCTACTGGCTAACACAGTACAAAGTTATAATAATTAACACAAAACACCTGCAAAGGCCCACTGAGCAATTAAAAATATCCCTTAGTCTGGTTCAGTAGGCTACACAATCATGGGGAAGACTGCTGACTTGACAGATTTTCAGAAGGCAGTC
>JARQOC010000001.1:300336675-300382902 GCA_033576535.1 Allobates femoralis | reverse complement strand
AACTGGTAATATTATAGTTTTCAAGAAAGGCATCTAGTCCCTTCTTAAATGTTAGTAGTGAGTCATTCATTACAACATCATGTGGCAGAGAGTTCCTTAGTCTCACTGCTCTTACAGTAAAGAATCCACATCTGTGATTATGATTAAACCTTCTTTCCTCCAGACGTAGAGGATGCCCCCTTGTCCCTGTCTCAGGCCTAACAGTAAAAAGATCATTAAAAAGGTCTCTGTACTGTCCCCTCATATATTTATACATTATTATAAGATCCCCCCTAAGCCTTCATTTTTCCAAGATAAATAAGGAAAAAAGTGGCTCACGAATTGGTGTAAGAGGAAGGGTTTTGAGTTTCAGGAGAACTAGACAATCTTCTCTGTTGGCTTTAGGTGCTATTCTAGGGTTGGGTTGCAAATGAACGGGGAGGGTACAGCTGTGCTGGGGAAAAAATGACTAGAAGGCTGGAGGAGTGTTTAATTTAGGGATTGGGGTGGGGAGAACAATCACTGTACAGGATAGGAAGATAGTAGACATAGTGAACTGGGCACAAGTAATGAAATTGAGGGTGGCATGGAGGGAAGGGTTACGATAGTCAATACGCTAAACAAGAAAAGAGGTACAGAGAAAAACACAAAGAAATAAATTGTATGAACACTAAATACAAGAGCTTCACAAACAAGAGGAAGGAAGTAGAATTAATATTGCTGGAAAAAAAATATGATATTGTCGGGGTATTGAAGACATGGCTAGATCAAAGCTATGACTGCGCAGTTAATTTACAGGGAAAAAGTGAAAATAAGCAATGGGAAGTGTGTGTTCATATGTAAAATCAGCCCTAAAACCCATCCTGCTTAATAATATATGTGTGGCTAATGAAGATGTAGAGCCCCTATTAATGGAGTTAAGGGGAAGGAGGGAAAAAAAAAAATAGTAATAGGGGTTTGTAATAAGTCTCCAAATATAATGGAAGCAGCAGAAAGTATCCTCATGAAGCAAATAGATGAGGTAGCGAATGAGGGAGATGTCAATATTATAGGAGACTTCAATGGCGCTGAAATAAGTTGGGGAGCAGAAACCTGCAGGTCCAGCAAGGAAAATAGGTTTTTGATAACAATTAAAGACAATTACCTTTCACATCTGGTTCAGGACCGAACAAGGAGGACAGTGCTAGACCTAATATTAACCAATAAGCAGAACGCATATCAGATGTATGGGTTAGGATGCCTTCACATCACGATTTTTGGCATCCGAGTGTATCCGTATCAAATTGGATACACTCGGATGCGATTTTGCCTCCCATGTATCTCTATGGGGTTTGGATGTGCTCGGATGTGTCCTTATTGCCATCCTATTTAAGCACAATCCATAGCCTTCCAATTTAGTCACGGAGGCAAAATTGCAGCCTGCTGCGATTTTGATGTCCGTAACTAAAGTCAGACACCACGGATCCGTGATGGTCGGTAGTAAGATACAATGGGAGCCTATGGACATTGGATCTGATGTCGGCTCCGTAGTTATGTACTGAGCACGGCCAGAAGCAGTACTCAGTATATTTGGCTGTAATTGCAGCCGCAGCTGCTGATTTTTCAAGATCGCAGCTAGCATGGAGCTAGCCACGGTCCTGAAACAACAGCGGCGTGCAGCCTCCGCTATCCGGTTCCCGGATTCGCCCGGACCTGGGCAATCCGGCTCCATAGGCTCCCATGTTAGGGAGAACCGGATTGCCCCGGATCCGGGAGGATCCGGGAGAATCCGGGACAATCCGGGCAAATCCGGGATCTTTTTGGGGTGATTTTTCTCCCCGGACACAAAAACGTTGCAAGCAACATTTTTGTGTCCGGTGAGAATAATCCGAATTCTCATGGATTCATCCAGAGAGATGGAAACCAGATGGCAGAGAGCTGCCATCCAGCTCCATCCAGCCCGATAGGGGCCAAAAACTGGTCTGGGGCTGTCTGGTTTACACCTGACAACCCCGGTCCGGACTAGTGTGAAGCTAGCCTTAGAAACCCATCAGTGGGAACACCACCTTATCAACTAACATCTGTCACCCTGAACACACAAATATAGAAATCCCTTATAATTATTTCATACTTACTCAAAGCATATGTTTTGGCACACATTTTCTAATGAAAGTGACAAAAAATAGGCTATAAATTCAAGGATAAAAAAACAATTAATAAACGAAAATCATATTAGATACATTTTGATTAAGCCTTGTATTGAATACAATTTTAATTAAAAATGCCAATATCCTAATATTCAGCATGCAAAATAAACTCCAATTTAATCAAATAATAAAAAAAAATTGTAATAACAATGCTTCCAATTTTTCACCAAGAGGAGATTTAAATAAAATTGTATCCAGGCTACAGAGTAGTGGCTAAATGAGGTATATCATTTACAAACCATTAATCCCCAAGTCTGTACAAGGATCCCAACGTCAGTAAAATAACCACATGGCTATCCCAGAGAGGTTTTACAAATGTAGGAAGAACAAATGCAAAATATGTCACCACGTAGTAAAGAAAGAATAAAATATCAGTATCCCAGATAAATAAGAATAGTATAAGTGTAGTATAGTATACTATAGTATAGTATAGTATAGGTTAGAATAGTATATTGTATTGAATGTGCTGACTGTAATCTGTGTTTTATTGGCTGCACTATGAGAAAGTTTAAAAAACGTGCACTTACATTATTATATGAAATAAAAGCGGGTGCTCACCGTACCAAGTGGAGCATATAGGAATGGGAACAAGAGAAGAGATACGTATGCACTTTTCATTGTAAATTGTAACAGTCATATCAATTTGCCTATCCTACGGTGTCCTTCTACTGTATGTATATCATCCAGTGCCACATACTGTTGCAATTTTATGGTCTCTGTTATCTCTGTTAGAGCAAGGACACAAGGTCCTACAGACATCCAAGTTTGACGGAGGAGACTCGGAAAGGGCTGGAGCAGTGACCCTGAACGGCCTTTCCCTCTCTGGACGGGGAGTCTGGAGCTGCACAGAAACACAAGCAGCCGACAGCCCCTTCCAGATAGGGAGAAGCCGTTCAGGGTCACTGCTCCAGCCCTTTCCCAGTCTCCTCCGTCAAACTCAGATGAGTGTGTCCGATCCCTTACAAGGGCATAGGGTTGCCCTTACAGTTTTAATTGTTTTTATCCAAAAAGTTTTTTGTACATTAATAATAAATAAACTCTTGTATATATCACACAATTTTTTGTCTATTTGTCGATATTTTGAACTGGTGTTGCTCCCATACGTACCTTGTCTTCTCTTTTTCCCATTTCTGATTGTCTAACCTTGGCACGAGCGCAATGCAAAATTTCCTCGCATTGCACACGTGCAAGTCACATGCTAGTTTGAGTTTACCCTAACGGCGAATTTTTGTGAACGGCTACACCAGTTTTTCTACAAATTTGTAAAAATATCCTTTATCACTGGCTATGTATTTGTTAAAAATTGAAAATAAACAGGCATGAATAAAAAGTATATATGTGTTTCTATACTAGGAAGCCTTGTTTTAATATTTTTTTAGCATGATTTTCTTTTTCATCCATCAAGAACACTTTTCTATAACCTTATGAAGTAAAACAGAGAACATTAGCTAAAGGAATCGTGTTATATAAAAAGATACTATCAGATCAAAGGAGCATTTTTTTAATTTAGTTTGTGTTGACACAGATTTCTATCAACTATCACTTTTCTCTTATCATACTGATGAAATAGAATTTGTGCTGTGAATAAAAAGCGAAATCTGAGCTCAGCTATATGTCATAGTCATGAAATGTTCTATCTGTCATCAATGGAAATGCTTATTTACTTTCAATGTATTTCAGTTGCAGCAGAAAGACAGTTATGTACTGTTTTATTGTTTTGATGTGTCATTTGGTACTAGCATGGAGAGGATACATCATTTCCAAGTATTTTAATGATTGTCAAGCCTTTATCGGTATAACCACAACACTATGACCGCATTTGTAATAAATAGTTTCTAACAACAATCCACAAGCAACAGTTTTAGGCTTTGTTCACACAGAACCTACTGTATTTAGTGCAGCTTTTATAAATACAGGTAAAACCAGAAGTTTACATACACTATATAAACAGACACATATGCTTATTTTTCTCACTATCTGTCGTGAAATTAAAATAAACCTTTCCTGTTTTAGGTCAATGAGGTTTATCATAATTATTTATAATTGCCAAATTCCAGAAAAATGAGAGATAAAGAATGTTTTTGGCATTTATATTACTATCTGCCAATGTGGCGCCCTTCCATTACAGGTAGCCACAGAACCACCTCAAACATGGATGGATTTCCAAAGTAGGTACTACATACACCCAACACCTTCCACCCCAGACCTGTAGGGGGAGCTCCACTTACTGCCTTAAGCAAGATCCCCTATAAATACCGGTGCTGGGGGCGGAGTTAGTCAGAGTGTGCAGTCGATAGGAGAACTGTGAAGACGTCCTGGTGTGTCGGAGCCGCGCTAGGCCAGAGCCAGTTGACAGTTAACCAGCCTAGCCAGCCTAGCCAGTGTGAAGACCTAAGAGTGAGGTCGAAGGCAATGCGGAAGGAGTGAAGTAACAGTAAACTGGGGGCAGAGGAGCCGTACCGGTTCACCCCAGAAAGCAACCCAGACACCGGAGTCCGAGTCTGCAAGAGAGCATCTAGCTCAGCAGAAACACAGGTTCACGGAGGAGACTCCAGTCTCCCGGACACCAGTACAGTAACCAAGAAGGGAGCCAGGCACCACAGGAGCAGTGATAGCTTTAGTCCACACAGAGGTTTCCCACCACACAATGCAGGTGACAGAGATACAGAGGAGGCCAGGCCAAGTTTCACATGAGTCAGAGGCTTCACCAAGGGAAAAGCAACAAGGGGGCCTCACTGTGGAGACCCAGAAGTGTTTCCCGACCACCGGAGTGTGCCCTGGACAGTATCTTCAATTCCACCAGTAAAGGTACAGAAACAACTTCCAGTGTGTGTGTCCATTTCTCCAACCCTGACCCTGTCCAGCCAAGAGACTGTAGCAGCGGCCTGGCTGCCTAGCCACCTCCCTGTGCAAATCCCTGTCACCCCATCACAACCCCAGGGACTTTGCTCCACCTGTGGGGAGCTATGCCATTTAGCTGCCTGTCCATCATCCACAGAGGCCCACAGCAGCACTGGTGCCATCACCAGACACCACAGGTGGCATCACGAGACATTTATTCTTTTTATTCCCTTTTTATTTTATTTACAATTGACTAACAGGTCTACGTGTCCGGGCAGGCAACTATTGACATTCCCCCAACTCCACGCCCGGGTTCCGAGTTCCCATAAACCCCTGGGTGAATCACCAAGTCAAAGTTTACGTGTGCTAAGATTACTAGGCCTTTAAACAATTTTGGAAAGCCCATATGATGATGTTTTGTGTTTGGAAACTTCTGATAGGTTTATTGGCAACATCTTAGCTAATCAGAGACACATCTGTGGATGTATTTTAATGAAACTTAAAACACACTGCTTATTTGTGTAGCATCATGGGAAAGTCAAAAGAAATCAGCCAAGATATCAGTAAGAGAATTGAGACTTGCACATATCTTGTTTATCCTTGGGTGCAATTTGGGTGCCTGATTCATCTGAACAAACAATTATGCGCAACTACAAACAAGATGGGAATGTCTAGCCATTATACCGCTGAGGAAGGAATCTAGTTCTACACTGTGTGCAGAATTGTTAGGCAAGTTGTATTTTAGAGGATTGTTTTCATTATTGATCAACAACTATGTTCTCAATTCAACCCAAAAAACTCATAAATATCAAAGCTTAATATTTTTGGAAGTTTAAGTGTTTTTTTTTTAGATTTGGCTATTTTAGGACGATATCTGTTTGTGCAGGTAAATATTACTGTGCAGAATTATTAGGCAACTTAATAAAAACCAAATATATTCCCATCTCACTTGTTTATTTTCACCAGGTAAACTAATATAACTGCACAAAATTTAGAAAAAAACATTTCTGACATGCAAAAACAAAACCCCCCAAAATTTGTGACTAATATAGCCACCTTTCTTTATGATGACACTCATCAGCCTTCCATCCATAGATTCTGACAGTTGCTTGATCTGTTTACAATCAACATTGCGTGCAGCAGCCACCACAACCTCCCAGATACTGTTCCGAGAGATGTACTGTTTTCCCTCCCTGTAGATCTCACATTTTAGGAGGGACCACAAGTTCTCTTTGGGGATCAGATCAGGTGAAAAAGGGGGCCATGTTATTATTTTTTCTTCTTTTAGACCTTTACTGGCCAGCCATGCTGTGGAGTAGTTGGATGCATGTGATGGAGCATTGTCCTGCATGAAATCATGTTTTTCTTGAACAATACCGACTTCTTCCTGTACCACTACTTGAAGAAGTTGTCTTCCAGAAACTGGCAGTAGGTCTGGGAGTTGACCTTCACTCCATCCTCAACCTGAAAGGGTCCCACAAGTTCATCTTTGATGATACCAACCCATACCAGTACCCCATCTCCACCTTGCTGGCATCTGAGTCGGAGTGGAGCTCTCTGCCTATTACTGATTCAGCCTCTGGCCCATCCATCTGGCCCATCAAGAATCACTCTCATTTCATCGGTCCATAAAACCTTTGAAAAATCATTCTTATGATATTTCTTGGCCCAGTCTTGACGTTTTATCTTATGTTGCTTGTTCAAAGGTGGTAATTTTTAAGCCTTCCTCACCTTGGCCATGTCCCTGAGTATGCTCGGTATGACGAAGTGTCCATCCCTGAGGAAGGAGCTGGGTTTAGCCCCGAAACGCATCGAATTAAAGGAATAAAGCTACATTTCCAGATACTCTGGTGTTCCCTTGGCAGCAGGGCAGATCATATGACACTTCGTACTACATTTCTTGCACCGCAGTGACCCGTGGATGTGTGGATTCTGCAGCAGCAGACCCCCTCGCACTCATGCTTGGTTGTGGGTGTACACAACCGAACCAGGTGAGCAGATTCTGATATATCATCTGCATTACCTTTTTCATATAAACATAAGACCCTATTGCGCAATTTTCTCACATTTTCAAATGTCCCTGAGTATAGCACACCTTGTGCTTTTTAATACTGCAGTAACATTGCAGCTCTGAAATATGGCAAAGCTGGTGGCAAATGGCATATGGGCAGTTATTTTGCGCCTTTTTTTCCCAACACGCTTCCTGCGACCCTATTGGCTATTTGCCATGAAACATTTGATTGTTTGGTGATCACACTTCAAAAGTTGGACAATTTCAAGACTGCTGCATCCCTCTGCAAGAATGAAAAGTGGGGGGCGCAATGTGAAGACCTACTTGGGGTGAATGGATTATGGTGGGCACTATTATACCCTCACCTGGGAGTGTTGTGCGCCCTCGCACAACACCAGTATGTAGCTCTGGCGTCCTCCTCCTTAGCTAATATGGGTACAAAGTTGCACACTCCTTTTGATGTTTTTGATGCAAGGTTTATTATGAACAGTTAATGACCACAGATGTCAACGCGTTTCGGCTTTAACCAAAGCCTTGATCATGACAATTGGCTATGAAACAAAACAAATAAAAGTGTATAAACATTTACAAACATATGGTGTCACCTGTGCTGTAGGGAGCACAGGAAAAAGGCAATTTACATATTTACATAGGTCAACGATACTATTGAGGACAGCAAGAATGTATTACTGTCCCTGAGGATGTTATTAGTACATAGAAGGTAATAGGGGAGCTGAGCAGTTAGTTTAGGGAGTGCCAAAGAGTTGGTCAGTAGCAATTGGAGGAAGGTATAGATAGGTTAGAGATGAATTAAATATAAATAGGTGTATATAGATATACTTAATTAGACATATTTAGGAGAGATCTCCTCCTTAGCTGTCGGTCACCAGCCGCTGCTATGCTGGCTCATCCGGCGGGGAGCATCACGTGGGCAGTGTACGTGTCACCAGGAGTCCTGCACTGCTTGACTGGTTGCCCAGCAACCACAAGTGCTCGGGAATCAATCTGTTTGCCGTCCTCCACTCCTCACTCTCTCTGCTGCTCCTGCTGTTTTCCCTCCGGGGGATGCTAATAGATACTAGAAACAAACAGTCTTTTTAGGAGCGCTGAGAATGAAAGATAATGGAGGATTATTATTCCAAAACCTTTATTACGTCCCTTCATGAACACACAACGTGTTTTAATGGTCAGGTAGCTGTCTTCATTAGGTGTAAAAAGGCTTTTTACACCTGATGAAGACGGCTACCTAACCATTGAAACTCATTGTGTGTTCATGAAGGGAATTAATAAAGGTTTTGGAATAATAATCTTCCATTATCTTTCATTCTCAGTGCTCCTAAAAAGACTGTTTGTTTCTAGCATCCCTCTGCAAGACATCTCACAATTTTGGACTTTTCAGAGCCCGTCAAATCTCTCTTCTGACCCATTTTGCCTAAGGAAAGGTGTTTGCCTAATAATTAAGCACACCTTATATAGGGTATTAATGTCATTACACCACACCCCTCCTCATTACAGAGATGCACATCACCTGATTTACTTAATTGGTAGTTGGCTCTCAAGTCTATACAGCTTGGAGTAGGACAACATGTATAAAAAGTATCATGTGATCAAAATACTCATTTGCCTAATAATTCTGCACACGGTGTACATTCCAGAGATGAATGTGCTCTTGTCCGACATGTGCAAAGAACCTTAATATATGTTTTTTCAAAAAAAATTTTACAATTAGTTTTTTTTAAATGCTTTTTAGTTTTTATCTTTTTCTCAAGAAAAACACCTTTACCACCATTTAAAAACATCATGGTATGCATGTTATTGGCATCAACAGTGTGCTGCTATAATTTTGTTGTATATCTGATTTAGTCCTATAGATTTGCACCTGTGCTAAAAACTTTAAAGGAAGTGCTGTCTGTTTTTTTTTCCTTCATTTAATGTTTGGAGCAGGCTGGCTCCAAGGCTGGAATCTGCACTCCTTCCTCCCTATCAAGCCACGGGGGCCATCTGGTGCGCTGTGTATCCTGCTGCTGCCCATGTGACGGAGACCCCAAACGTATGAGAGAGGTTTTTCGAGATGACAGGGACCCACCAGATTTAAAGTCACCTTGCCACGGTTGGTGGGCAGGCATATATTGGCCAATACATGTTCGAAGAACTTTAATATAAGATGTGTATTTGCCACCCCAAAAAATTTTCCATCTGAGTTTTTTTTAAAAAACTTTTTATTTTTTATTTTTTCTAAAGAAAAACACCTTTACCACCATTTAAAAACATCATTGTATGCATGTTATTGGCATCAACAGTGTGCTGCTGGAACTTTGTTGTATGTATATACCGTATATACTCGTGTATAAGCCGACCCGTGTATAAGCCGACCCCCCTACTTTTGCCCCAAAAATCTGGAAAAACCTATTGGCTCGTGTATAAGCCGAGGGTGGACCCCAGCACAGTTATACAGCCCCCAGCAGTGTGGTATACAGGCCCCCCCCCCCAGTGGTATACAGGCCTCCCCAGTGGTAGTATACAGCGGCCCCAGTGGTAGTATACAGCAGTCCCAGTGGTAGTATACAGCAGCCCCAGTGGTAGTATACAGCAGCCCCAGTGGTAGTATACAGCAGCCCCAGTGGTAGTATATAGCAGCCCCAGTGGTAGTATATAGCAGCCCCAGTGGTAGTATACAGCAGCCCCAGTGGTAGTATATAGCAGCCCCAGTGGTAGTATACAGCAGCCCCAGTGGTAGTATACAGCAGCCCCAGTGGTAGTATACAGCAGCCCCAGTGGTAGTATACAGCAGCCCCAGTGGTAGTATATAGCAGCCCCAGTGGTAGTATATAGCAGCCCCAGTGGTAGTATATAGCAGCCCCAGGGTAGTATATAGCAGCCTCAGTGGTAGTATATAGCAGCCCCAGTGGTAGTATACAGCAGCCCCAGTGGTAGTATATAGCAGCCCCAGCAGCCCCAGTGGTAGTATACAGCAGCCCCAGTGGTATACAGCAGGCCCCCAGGGGTACATATAGCAGCCCCCAGGGGGTACCCAGCAGCCCCCTGGGGGTCTCCAGCAGCCCCCTGGGGGTACCCAGCAGCCCCCAAATGCTGGCACTCACCCCCCCTTGCAAGGGGCCCCCCGCTTCTCTTACCATCCCGGTCTTCTGATCAGCGCTGCTCCTCGGCGCTCCGTCCTCGCTGCTCCTGTCCTGCTACATCCGGGATCCCCGGCCGTCGCGCGATGACGTCATATGCCTGCGACGGCCGGAGATCCCGGATGTAGCAGGACGGACGGACGGAGCACCGAGGAGCAGCGCTGATCAGAAGACCGGGATGGTAATATAACCAGCGGGGGGGGGCCCTTACAAGGGGGGGCGAGTGCCAGCATTTGGGGGCTATATGCACTGCTTCCCCCTGCTGCTGATTGACAGGGGGAAGCAGTGCATATTTAATGAGCGGCCCCACGTGACGGGGCTGCTCATACAGCAGCTCCCCCCGCCTCCTGCAGCCTCCACAGCCCTGGACAAAGCCCCCACCCGTATATGACCCGTGTATAAGACGAGGGGGAGACTTTTCAGCCCAAATTTTGGGCTGAAAAACTCGGCTTATACACGAGTATATACGGTAATTGAGAAGCACTACCTGTATATATAATTCTGCATACATCTTAAAACTTTGCATCAATTTACCTCCTAAAACCAATGGCTCAACAGATGCTTCAACTACCCATTTAAGGAAAGTTAACTTATAGTAGCATTAAAACATTACTGTTAAATGCAGAAATTATCAAATTGATCTGCGAAGAATACTTTTTAAGTAAAATATCCAGAAATGTGCAGTATATCATGAACTAGAATGGTTTGCAATTAAATTTATGCGGATTGGCCTAAAAAAAAATTGACAGCACCATCTACTATATAATTGCCGTAGCACGTTTTCTGTCGGACCCCGCACGTCGTGGCTATGTCACACTGTGACGTCACCACGCCGTGCGAGGCATTGCCCGCGTAGCGGGCATTGCGACCGCCGCTGTCATCCCGCCACTCGGCATGAGGGGCCCATTGCCTCCACCCCCTGGGGGGCCCCGTGCTAACACCAGCCGCCCGCCGTGCGCCCGGAGAGGAGGGAGGACGGAACTTCCTGTCCGGCAGCTCTGCCCGCCCCTCCTCTCCTCCTACAGCACACGCACGCCGGTGGCGGTGAGTCTGCACTCCCCCCGGCCCTCACATCTGTATGACAGCACCCCCCCCCCTCCAGCCTCTGTTCTCCTCTCCAGCCTCCCTTATGCCCTCCAGCCTCTGCAATCCAGCCTCCGCTCTCCCCTCCAGCCTATCCCCTCCAGCCTCCGCTCTCCCCTCCAGCCTCCGCTCTGCCCTCCAGCCTCCGCTCTCCCCTCCAGCCTCCGCTCTCCCCTCCAGCCTCCGCTCTCCCCTCCAGCCTCCGCTCTCCCCTCCAGCCTCCGCTCTCCCCTCCAGCCTCCGCTCTGCCCTCCAGCCTCTGACCTCCAGCCTCTGACCTCCAGCCTCCGCTCTGACCTCCAGCCTCCGCTCTGCCCTCCAGCCTCCGCTCTGCCCTCCAGCCTCTGACCTCCAGCCTCCGCTCTGACCTCCAGCCTCCGCTCTGACCTCCAGCCTCTGACCTCCAGCCTCTGACCTCCAGCCTCCGCTCTGCCCTCCAGCCTCTGCTCTGCCCTCCAGCCTCCGCTCTGCCCTCCAGCCTCCGCTCTGCCCTCCAGCCTCTGCCCTCCAGCCTCCGCTCTGACCTCCAGCCTCCGCTCTGACCTCCAGCCTCTGACCTCCAGCCTCCGCTCTGACCTCCAGCCTCCGCTCTGACCTCCAGCCTCCGCTCTGACCTCCAGCCTCCGCTCTGCCCTCCAGCCTCTGCCCTCCAGCCTCCGCTCTGACCTCCAGCCTCCGCTCTGACCTCCAGCCTCCGCTCTGACCTCCAGCCTCCGCTCTGACCTCCAGCCTCTGACCTCCAGCCTCTGACCTCCAGCCTCCGCTCTGCCCTCCAGCCTCCGCTCTGCCCTCCAGCCTCCGCTCTGCCCTCCAGCCTCTGCCCTCCAGCCTCCGCTCTGACCTTCAGCCTCCGCTCTGACCTCCAGCCTCCGCTCTGACCTCCAGCCTCTGACCTCCAGCCTCCGCTCTGACCTCCAGCCTCCGCTCTGACCTCCAGTCTCTGCCCTCCAGCCTCCGCTCTGACCTCCAGCCTCCGCTCTGACCTCCAGCCTCCGCTCTGACCTCCAGCCTCCGCTCTGACCTCCAGCCTCCGCTCTCCCCTCCAGCCTCCGCTCTCCCCTCCAGCCTCCGCTCTCCTCTCCAGCCTCTGCTCTGCCCTCCAGCCTCTGCTCTGCCCTCCAGCCTCTGCTCTGCCCTCCAGCCTCTGCTCTGCCTTCCAGCCTCCGCTCTGCCTTCCAGCCTCCGCTCTCCCCTCCAGCCTCTCCCTCCAGCCTCCGCTTTCCCCTCCAGCCTCCGCTCTCCCCTCCAGCCTCCGCTTTCCCCTCCAGCCTCCGCTCTCCCCTCCAGCCTCCGCTCTCCTCTCCAGCCTCCGTTCTCACCTCCAGCCTCTGCCCTAAAGCCTCTGCCCTCCAGCATCTCCCCTCCAGCCTTTCCCCTCCAGCCTCTCCTTTCCAGCCTCCAGCCAATCCCCTCCAGCCTCCAGCCAATCCCCTCCAGCCTCCGCTCTCCCCTCCAGCCTCCGCTCTCCCCTCCAGCCTCTGCTCTCCCCTCCAGCCTCCGTTCTCCCCTCCAGCCTCTGCCCTAAAGCCTCTGCCCTCCAGCCTCTCCCCTCCAGCCTTTCCCCTCCAGCCTCTCCTTTCCAGCCTCCAGCCATCCCCTCCAGCCTCCAGCCAATCCCCACCAGCCTCCGCTCTCCCCTCCAGTCTCTGCTCTCACTTCCAGCCTCCGCTCTACCCTCCAGCCTCTGCCCTCTCCTCCAGCCTCCGCACTCCCTTCCAGCCTCCGCTCTGCCCTCCAGCCTCCACTCTGCCCTCCAGCATCCGCTCTCTCCCTCCAGCCTCCGCTCTCCCATCCAGCCTCCGCTCTCCCCTCCAGCCTCCGCTCTCCCTCCAGCCTCCGCTCTCTCCCTCCAGCCTCTGCCCTCCAGCATCCGCTCTCCCCTCCAGCCTTTCCCCTCCAGCCTCCCCTCTCCCCTCCAGCCTCTGCCCTCCAGCCTCTGCCCTCCAACCTCCGCTCTCCCCTTTAGCCTCTCCCCTCCAGCCTCCGCTCTCCCCTACAGCCTCTGCCCTCCAGCCTCTGCCCTCCAGCCTCTGCCCTCCAGCCTCCGCTCTCCCCTCCAGCCTCTCCCCTCCAGCCTCCGCTCTCCCCTCCAGCCTCCGCTCTGCCCTCCAGCCTCCGCTCTGCCCTCCAGCCTCTGCTCTCTCCCCTCCAGCCTCTGCTCTGCCCTCCAGCCTCTGCTATGCCCTCCAGCCTCTGCTCTGCCCTCCAGCCTCTGCTCTGCCCTCCAGCCTCCGCTTACCCTCCAGCCTCCGCTCTCCTCTCCAGCCTCCGTTCTCACCTCCAGCCTCTGCCCTAAAGCCTCTGCCCTCCAGCCTCTCCCCTCCAGCCTTTCCCCTCCAGCCTCTCCTTTCCAGCCTCCAGCCAATCCCCTCCGGCCTCCAGCCAATCCCCTCCAGCCTCCGCTCTCCCTTCCAGCCTCTGCTCTCCCTTCCAGCCTCCGCTCTCCCCTCCAGCCTCTGCCCTCCAGCCTCTGCTCTGCCCTCTAGCCTCTGCCCTCCCCTCCAGCCTCCGCTCTCCCCTCCAGCCTCCGCTCTCCTCACCCCTCCATATGCAATGTACAGTATCTACTATATAATTGCCGTAGGCACTTTCGTGTGGGTACCCGAAAAGACCGTGGCTATTTCACTCTGTGACGTCAGCACGGCGAAGCATTGGCCGCGTAGCGGCCAATGCGAGTCGCTGGCCTGCGCGAGCAATGGCCGCGAGGCCATTGCTCGCGCAGGCTGAGGACGAAGAATGCGAGTCGCCGGCTTGCGCGAGCAATGGCCGCGAGGCCATTGCTCGCGCAGGCTGAGTACGAGCAATGGCCGCGAAGCGGCCATTGCGAGTCGCTGGCCGAAAATCGAACCAGAGGCTCGGCCTCAAAGTTAACGATTTACCGGTCAGGTAGCGCGAGCAATGGCCGCGAGGCCATTGCGAGTCGCTGCCTGAGCCGCGCTTCTAATTGGTCGGCGCCAGCGAGTCGTTACACTTGCGGCGCGCTTGCGGTAATCCTCATACAAAGTATAGTATTCTAGACACCCGATGTATTTGCATCGGGCTCACAGCTAGTTTCATATAAATGCAGAATGGGTGTTACATCTGTCTGAGGTCTCAGGCTCAAAAAGGCTACTTTGAACAGACAAGTCACAAGTTACTCTATTAGGCAGATTCCAGAGAAACCATGACACCGTTTTTCTCGGTTGGTCTCCAACGAATCGGGGCATAATGGTGGCCAATGATCACAATGGTCTGGTCGGCCATCCCCTGCAGAATAAAAAAGGCCAGAAGTTGTGGACTGGATGTAGGATCAGACCATCTCAATAAGCAATGTCCAGACTGCAGGTACAACAGGAAAACTCACTTTTATTGGATCAGCTGATGACAACTGATAATTACAGCTCTCCACTGTTATTCAGTACACAGTCAGCAGCCTCTCATGATGTGGTGTAAGATAAAACATACAGCGTGGCTCCCTTGTGTGTACCTGGTGCTCTAGTGAGGATTGGTGAGGATTTTAGGGGATGAGGGTTGTTAGAACACTCACCATTCGTAGTTGTGCACATCTGCACAACCACAGTGTGGGCCTTTGGTGTGTAACCGCACACTGTACGATCCTCCAGCATGCAGGCTGGGCTGGTCACATGGCATATGACATCACTGCAGGCCCTTCACTCTCAATTCTCCAGCTCTGTAAGCTGCAGCTCCTACTGCTTTCAGGGGAATTTCAATAGTACAAAAGTAAATGTGTGTTTTTTTAGTATACTGCTTCGAGTCCAGCAGCCAGGCACAGACTATCCTTTTCGTACTGCTTCTTTTTTGACAAATGTGGTTTTCACAACATGTTTCCATGGGTCAGGCTGGGGTCACACAT
This sequence comes from Allobates femoralis, assembly GCA_033576535.1. Taxonomy (NCBI): domain Eukaryota; kingdom Metazoa; phylum Chordata; class Amphibia; order Anura; family Aromobatidae; genus Allobates; species Allobates femoralis. Next base: position 300,367,812 of record JARQOC010000001.1, on the reverse strand, counting down.
AGAAATCCGTTTTTGGAAGTCCTTTTCATCACCAATCCGTTTTTTATAGGGTGCTTTTTGTGTCTCCTGCACTCCTGAACGTTTTTGGACTTTTCATTAAAAAAACGCATGCGCGAACGCATGCGCAAACGCAAGTGCCAAATATGGCATGCGTTTGCGCATGCGTTTCCCATAGGGCCCCATGTTAAAAAAAACGCATGAAAACGCATGCGTTTTTTAACTGATGCCAAAAACGCTGTTTACTGCGTTTTTGGCTCAAAAACGGACAGGGCAATGTTTTGAGCTCCAGAGAAAAACGCACAGGGTGTTTATTACACCCAATGCGTTTTTCTGTCAGTTTTTGGACTTAGAAAAAAAAAATGACAAAACTGAAGCCAAAAACTGACTGAGGCTGGGGTTACACATAGAAATCCGTTTTTGGAAGTCATTTTCATCACCAATCCGTTTTTTATAGGGTGCTTTTTGTGTCTCCTGCACTCCTGTACGTTTTTGGAATTTTCATTAAAAAAACGCATGCGCGAACGCATGCGCAAACGCAAGTGCATGCGTTTGCATGCGTTCGCGCATGCGTTTCCCATAGGGCCCCATGTTAAAAAAAACGCATGAAAACGCATGCGTTTTTTAACTGATGCCAAAAACGCTGTTTACTGCGTTTTTGGCTCAAAAACGGACAGGGCAATGTTTTGAGCTCCAGAGAAAAACGCACAGGGTGTTTATTACACCCAATGCGTTTTTTCTGTCAGTTTTTGGACTTAGAAAAAAAAAATGACAAAACTGAAGCCAAAAACTGACTGAGGGCTCATGTGGAACCCTGGCCTAACCCTGGCCTCACTTTGCTAGAAAGAATCATTACCCCAAAAGAAGCATTAAAAAGTCAGATTAAGGCTAGGGTCACACTTGGCATGCGTTTTTTAAGGTGCTTTTTCCCAGCATGTGTTTTTGCATGCGTTTTTGCACTTAAGTGGGGCACCCTTAAAAAACGCATGCAAAAATGCATGCGGAAACGCATGGTACCATTTAGTGCCATTCAAAAACGCATGCATTTCCCATAGGGCCACATGTTAAAAAAACACATGCATTTTTTAAAAAGCACCAAAAAACACTGCTTGCAGTATTTTTTGGTGCTGAGCCAAAAACACATCCCAAAAACGCATGGTACATTCAGACAAGCATTTGTGCTATTGGGGCATGCGTTTTTTGCATGGCAGCCTTTGGATGTGTTTTTGCATGCGTTTTCACAAAACGCAAGTCTCAAAAATGCATGTAAAATCTGCAAGTGTTACCCTAGCCTAATTTTTGCAAATACTCTCAGAAACAAAGATCTACTTTTTTGGAGACATGTCCTGTGATCTGACAAAACTAAAAATGGAAATAAAATAGTTGGAGCGCACATAGAGTGGCAAGTGGCTAAATAAACAGAGTATACACCATTACTCTGTTTGGCTGGGGTCACAGTAGCATTTTTCACATGCGTTTTTGGAGACCTGCGTTTTCAAAAACGCATGTAAAAAACGCACCCATAGGCCCCCATGTTAAAAAACGCATGCTCTAATAGCCAAAAAGCATGTGTGACAGTCCCATGCGTTTTTGGAGCTTTTCCAAAAACACATGCGTTTTTTAATATGGGGCCTTATGGGAAACGCATGCAAAAACGCATGTACAATTAGTGCCATTCAAAAACGCATGCGTTTCCCTTAGGAGCCCATGTTAAAAAAACGCATGCGTTTCAGAAAACACATGCGTTTTTTTAACATGGGCTCCTATGGGAAACGCATGCGTTTTTGAATGGCACTAAAAGTTACTAATGTACCATGCGTTTTTGCATGCGTTTTCCATAGAGGCCCATGTTATAAAAACACATGCGTTTTCTTCAAAAACGCATGCGTTTTTCAAAACGCACAAAAAAATACTACAAGCACTATTTTTAGGTGCAGATTCCAAAACGCAGCCAAAAACGCTGGGAGCCATCACACACCTTAAAAAACTCATGCTGACATGAAAAAACGCATGAGTTTTGTTAAATCACTAAAAAAAACGCATGGCAACTGTGACCACAGCCTTTGTCATTATTTGAGGTCAGCGTGATGATTCTTTTCAACTCAGTGCTTTCTGTTTGTTTATCAAAACTAAAAATGAACTCTTTTGGCATAATGACCATCATTATGTTTGGAGGAAAGAGGGAGAAGCTTGGAAGCCTAAGAACACCATCCCAACTGTGAAACCTGGGATTGGCAGCATCATGTTGTGGGGTTGTTTTCCTGCAGAAGGGACTGATGCACTTAACAAAATAGATGGCATCATGAGGAAAGAAGATTGTGTGACAATACTGGAGCAACATCTCAAGAGATCAGCCAGGAAGTTTAAATTTGGGTGGAAATGGGCCTTCCAAATGGACAATGACCCAAAGCATATTGCAAAACTGGTTAAAAATTGGCTTAAGGATAACAAAGTAAATGTTTTGGAGTGGCCATAATAAAACCCTGACCTCAATCCTATTGAAAATGTATGGGCAAACTGCAAAGGCAGGTGTAAGAAACATGGCTCAGTGACAGCATTTCTGTCAATAAGAATGGGCCAAAATTCCTAACAACTATTATCAAAAGCTTGTGGAATGATATCTAAAACATTTTACTCAAGTCATACAGTTTAAAGGGAACCAACCACCCCAAATGACCCCCCCGGACTATTAATATCGTTCCCTAGACCCAGCACATACATGTGCTGCAAGGTTTTTAGCTAAAAAAACAGCTTTTTAAAAGTGAAGATAATGCTTTATAAAGATTATAAAGAAGGGACGGGTGGGCGTTACTTAGCTGTGGCTAAAGCCGAGATTCTGCTGCCAGTCATCCTCATGTGCTCGTCACAGCAGTAACGGCCAGCCCTTTTTGCAGCGTCCCAGGCTGGTGCACGGGATGTCATGCCCGTGCACACGTCATCAGCTACAGCTGGGTAGCGAGCGCGCGCTCTGACTTCCACAGCCGAGCGCAGGAAGTCAGAGCGCGCGCTCGCGACCTGGCTGTAGCTGATGACGTGTGCACGGGCATGAGATCCCGTGCACCAGGCTGTGACGACAAGAAAGGGCTGGACTTCAATGCTGCGAGGGGAGAGAGGAGGATAACTGGCAGCTGGAACTCGGCTTTAGCCCCAGCTAAGTAACGCCCACCCGTCCCTTCTTTATAATCTTTATAAAGCATTATCTTCACTTTTAAAAAACAGTTTTTTTAGCTAAAAACCTTGCAGCACATGTATGTGCTGGGTCTAGGGAACGATATTAATAGTCCGGGGGGTCATTTGGGGTGGTTGGTTCCCTTTAAGGGCAATGGTATCAAATACTAATGAAATGTCTGTAAACTTTTGACTTCGCAGAACGAAAATGCCTTAAAAATTATCTCTCCTTATGATGGCATCTGGCAAATCTAAATAATTATAGTAATCTTAATTTACCTAAAATGGTAAAGGTTTATTCTGGTTTCATGTCAATGGGAAAAACATGCATATGTGTCTTTTTATATAGTGTATGTAAACTTCTGGTTTCAACTGTACCAAGTACAGTGGACATTTTTTGTCTTCTCTTCTTGTTGTTTGGGAGGTTCAGTCCACCCAGGTCTTTTCTTGACACAGATGGGATGGCTTAAGGTTATCACGAGAAACTACTTTGTGCATTTTTGCTCCATCTCTTGTGATCTGGTCGAATTTATGATCCAGATACTCTTGGGGACAGGTGATGTATGGTTTTGCTTCCCATTGATCATTCAATTTATGGATCCTGGCTTTGTACTTTAGAGGGAAGATTTTACCTTGAAGTGGCCTTGCTGGAGCGAGTATCATAATTTTCGGGCTATAAGATGCAGTTTTTTGCCTCCAAATTTTGGAGGTAAGTGATGGGTGCATCTTAAAGGGAACCTTACCTCGCAAAATATGCCCCCAGCCTCTATATACCTGTGCCTGCACCATGTTAATAGATTTATAGGCATCCCATTGTGCTTGAAAATCGATATGGTAAACTTTAAAAAAGTTGTTATGATACCTTATAATCTGCTGCTTCTCATTATTTGAGAAGCCGCAAAAGGTGTTCCTTTCTGGGCCTCCTCCACCGCCTGCTTGTTAATTATTCACGCCCCTATGGGCATGCTACAGAGCAGGGAGACAGTGCTTGTCATGTAAGGGGCGGTAAAGCTGATATGGCGCTAATCGAGTCATATCCGGCTTCATCACATCAGTACACCTATGACGCATGCACATTCGGCATTGCGAGGTCGGCAGTACACGGTAATGGGTGTACTGACGTGGTAAAGCCGGATATGACGCGATTAGCGTCATATCGGCTTTACTGCCCCTTACATGACGAGCACTGTCCCTGCTCTGTAGCACGCCCATAGGGGCATGAATAATTAACAAGCAGGCGGCGGGGAGGCCCAGAAAGGAACGCCTTTTGCGACTCCTCAAATAATGAGAAGCCGCACATCATAAGGTATCATAACAACGTTTCTAAAGTTTACCATATCGATTTTCAAGCACAAAGGGATGCCTAGAAATCTATTAACATGGTGCTCCCTTATCTCTGTAGTAAGCTTGGTTCTGCTCCCTTATCTCTGTAGTAAGCTCAGTTCTGCTCCCTTATCTCTGTAGTAAGCTTGGTTCTGCTCCCTCATCTCTGTAGTAAGCTTGGTTCTGTTCTCTTTTCTCTGTAGTAAAGTCTGTTGTGCTCCCTTATCTCTGTAGTAAGCTTGGTTCTGCTCCCTTATCTCTGTAGTAAGCTCAGTTCTGCTCCCTTATCTCTGTAGTAAGCTTGGTTCTGCTCCCTCATCTCTGTAGTAAGCTTGGTTCTGTTCCCTTATCTCTGTAGTAAAGTCTGTTGTGCTCCCTTATCTCTGTAGTAAGCTCGGCTCTGCTCTCTTATCTCTGTAGTAAGCTCGGTTCTGCTCTCTTATCTCTGTAGTAAGCTCGGTTCTGCTCCCTTATCTCTGTAGTAAGCTCAGTTCTGCTCCCTTATCTCTGTAGTAAGCTTAGTTCTGCTCCCTCATCTCTGTAGTAAGCTTGGTTCTGTTCTCTTTTCTCTGTAGTAAGCTCGGTTCTGCTCCCTTATCTCAGTAGTAAGCTCAGTTTTGCTCCCTTATCTCTGTAGTAAGCTCGGTTCTGCTCCCTTATCTCTGTAGTAAGATCGGTTCTGCTCTCTTATCTCTGTAGTAAGCTTGGTTCTGGTCCCATATCTCTGTAGTAAGCTCAGTACTACTATATTATCTCTGTAGTAAGCTTGGTTATGCTCCCTTATCTCTGTAGTAAGCTCAGTTCTGCTCCCATATCTCTGTAGTAAGCTTGGTTCTGCTCCCTTATCTCTGTAGTAAGCTCAGTTCTGCTCCCTTTTCACTGTAGTAAACTTGGTTTTGCTCCATCATCTCTGTAGTAAGCTTGGTTCTGTTCTCTTTTCTCTGTAGTAAGCTTGGTTCTGCTCCCTTATCTCAGTAGTAAGCTCAGTTTTGCTCCCTTATCTCTGTAGTAAGCTTGGTTCTGCTCTCTTATCTCTGTAGTAAGCTCAGTTCAGCTCCCTTATCTCTGTAGTAAGCTCGGTTCTGTTCCCTTATCTCTGTAGTAAGCTCGGTTCTGCTCCCTTATCTCTGTAGTAAGCTTGGTTCTGTTCTCTTTTCTCTGTAGTAAGCTTGGTTCTGCTCCCTTATCTCAGTAGTAAGCTCAGTTTTGCTCCCTTATCTCTGTAGTAAGCTTGGTTCTGCTCTCTTATCTCTGTAGTAAGCTCAGTTCAGCTCCCTTATCTCTGTAGTAGGCTTGGTTCTTCTCTCTTATCTCTGTCATAGGCTTGGTTCTGCTTCCACATCTCTGTAGTAAGCTCGGTTCTGTTCTCTTATCTCTGTAGTAAGCTTGGTTCTGCTCCCTTATCTCTGTAGTAAGCTCAATTCTGCTCCCTTTTCACTGTAGTCAACTTGGTTCTGCTCCCTCATCTCTGTAGTAAGCTTGGTTCTGTTCTCTTTTCTCTGTAGTAAGCTCGGTTCTGCTCCCTTATCTCAGTAGTAAGCTTAGTTTTGCTCCCTTATCTCTGTAGTAAGCTTGGTTCTGCTCTCTTATCTCTGTAGTAAGCTCAGTTCAGCTCCCTTATCTCTGTAGTAGGCTTGGTTCTTCTCTCTTATCTCTGTCATAGGCTTGGTTCTGCTTCCACATCTATGTAGTAAGCTCGGTTCTGTTCTCTTATCTCTTTAGTAAGCTCGGTTCTGCCCCTTTATCTCTGTGGTCAGCTCAGTTCAGCTCCCTTATCTCTCTAGTAAGCTTGGTTCTGCTCCCTTATCTCTGTAATAAGCTTGGTTTTTCTCCCATATTTCTGTAGTAAGCTTGGTTCTACTCCCTTATCTCTGTAGTAAGTTTAGCTCTGCTCCCACATCTCTATAGTAAGCTTGGTTTTCACCCATATCTCTGTCGTAAACTCGGTTCTGCTGCATATTTTTGTAGTAAGCTCAGTTCTGCTCTCTTATCTCTGTAGTAAGCTTTGTTCTGCTTCCTTTTCTCTGTTGTAATCTTGGTTTTGCTCCCATATCTCTATAGTAAGCTCAGTTCTGCTCCCGTATCTCCCTAGTAAACTTGGTTCTACTTCATTATCTCTCTTATAAGCTCGGTTCTGCTCTCTTATCTCTGTAGTAAACTCAGTTCTTCTACATCTCTGTGGCAAGCTCAGTTTTGCTCCCATATCTCTGTAGTTAGCGCGGTTCTGCTCCCTTATCTCTATAGTAAGCTCAGTTCTTGTCCCGTATATCTGTTGGAAGTTTGATTCTGCTCCCATATCTCCATAGTAAGCTTTGTTCTGCTCCCTTATCTCTGTAATCAGTTCGGTTCTACCCCCTTATCTCTGTGGTAAGCTCGGTTCTGCACCCTTATCTCTGTAGTAACCTCGGTTCTGCTCCCATATCTCTTTAGTAAGCTCAGTTCAGCTCCCTTATCTCTGTAGTAGGCTTGGTTCTTCTCCCTTATCTCTGTAGTAAGCTCATTTATGCTCATTTATCTCTGTAGTAAGCTCAGTTCTTCTCCCTTATCTCTGTGGTAAGCTCGGTTCTGCTCCCATATCTCTGTGGTAAGCTCGGTTCTGCTCCCTTATCTTTGTAGTAAGCTCACTTTTTCTCCTTTATATCTTTTGGAAGCTTGAGTCTGCTCCCATATCTCTATAGTAAGCTCAGTTCTGCTCCTTTATCTCTAGTAAGGCTGGTTTCACACTGCAGTTTTTTCCCTGATCAGGTTCGATCAGGTTTGTGTGCCAAAACCAGTAGAGGAACCAGGAGAGGAACTTGCAGAGAAAAACTATAATTGAAAGATTGACACCTGTTCCGAGTTTTGGAGAAACTCCTGGTTTTGACACACAAACCTGATCGAACCTGATCAGGGAAAAAAACTGCAGTGTTAAACCGGTCTTAGCTCAGTTCTTCTTCATTATCTCTGTAGTAAGCTCAGTTTTGCTCCCATATCTCTGTAGTTATCTTGGTTTCTGCTCCCTTATCTCTGAAGTAAGCTTGTTCTTCTCCCTTATCTCTGTACTAAGCTTGGTTCTGCTCCCCTATCTTTGTAGTAAGCTCAATTCTTGTCCCTTAAATTTGTTGGAAGCTTGATTCTGCTCCTATGTCTCTATAGTAAGCTCGGTTCTGCAAGCTTATCTTTATAGTAAGCTCAGTTCTACTCTGTTATCTCTGTAATAAGCTTGGTTCTGCTCCTTTATCTCAGTTGTAAGCTTAGTTCTCTTCTCCCTTACATCTGTAGTAAGCTCGGTTCTCCTCCTATATCTCTGTAGTAAGCTCAGTTCTGCTCCCTTATCTCTGTAGTAAGCTCAGTTCTGCTCTCATATCTCTGTGGGAAGTTTGGTTCTGCTCCCTTATTTCTGTAGTAAGCTCAGTTTTGCTCCTGTAGTAAGCTTCATTTTGCTCCCATATCTCTGTAGTAAGCTTGTTTCTGCTCTCATATCTCTGTAGTAGGCTCAGTTTTGCTACCTTATTTTTGTAGTAAGCCTGGTTCTGTGCTTGTGTCTGCTATAAGTACCAGCCTGTTTTTACAGCCTTTTACCTTTGCTGCTTTAATGTAGCGGACAGAGATAAACAGGCCAAAGGTGGGCCTCCGTAACTTGAGGGCCACTGCCTTGTGATTACCCCCCAGGCTGAAATGTGTCACCAGCCCCTGTCTCCACCAAATTGCTCTGTCTGCTGATTCTTTACAAGGATCTTGAGGTCTCACTCCAGAACTTGTTTTTTGCCCCTCCCCTACATGGCACTGTATTTAAACTGTCCTTGATTATATCAATAATATCATCATCCAAGCAGTTTTCTATTTCATTGGTTTCCAGGGTCACTGCAGGGGCTCCATCACCCCTTTCAATGTCTAAATCACTAATCCCTGGGAATGCAGTTTAACTCGAGCCACCTGGATAGTACCGTCCCCTATGTAGAGATCTGGCTTCACAATAGAATCCAGTGGATTGCTACCACAGAAGGATTGATGTCCAGAAGAATGATCCAGGGGCAGAAATAGTCACCAATCAGGTTCAGAGCCGAGAAGTCGCATTAAGGACAAAATAAGGAGACAATGGCTAGTCCAAATACTAGCTGGAATAAAGGGAAATACAAAACAGACCAAGAAACAAAACAGGGGCGTAACTAGAACTGGCAGGGCCCCATAGCAAACTTTTGAACGGGGCCCCCTCCAAGACACGCCCCCCAATGACATGCCCCCTCCAAGACACGCTTCCCCCCAATGACACACCCCTTCAAGACACACCCCCTTACAGGCCCCAGCAGTATATACAGCAGCCCCAGTGGTATACCGCAGCCTCCCAGTGGTATATACAGGCCCCATTAGTATTACAGCAGCCCAGTGGTATACAGCAGCCTCCCCAGTGGTATATACAGGCCCCAGCAGTATTACAGCAGCCCCAGTGGTATACAGCAGCCTCCCCAGTGGTATATACAGGCCCCAGCAGTATTACAGCAGCCCCAGTGGTATACAGCAGCCTCCCCAGTGGTATATACAGGCCCGTGCAGTAATACAGCAGCCCCAGTGGTATACAGCAGCCTCCCCAGTGGTATATACAGGCCCCAGCAGTATTACAGCAGCCCCAGTGGTATACAGCAGCCTCCCCAGTGGTGTATACAGGCCCCAGCAGTATTACAGCAGCCTCCGCAGTGGTGGTATATACAGGCCCCAGTGGTGGTATACAGGGCCCCTGGTGGTGGTATACAGGGCCCCTGGTGGTGGTATATACAGGCCCCTGGTGGTGGTATATACAGGGCCCCTGGTGGTGGTATATACAGGGCCCCTGGTGGTGGTATACAGAGCCCCTGGTGGTGGTATACAGAGCCCCTGGTGGTGGTATACAGAGCCCCTGGTGGTGGTATACAGGACCCTGGTGGTGGTATACAGGGTCCCTGGTGGTGGTATATACAGGCCCCTGGTGGTGGTATATACAGGCCCCTGGTGGTGGTATACAGAGCCCCTGGTGGTGGTATATACAGGGCCCCTGGTGGTGGTATATACAGGGCCCCTGGTGGTATATACAGGCCCCTGGTGGTGGTATACAGAGACCCTGGTGGTGGTATATACAGGCCCCTGGTGGTGGTATACAGAGCCCCTGGTGGTGGTATATACAGGCCCCTGATGGTGGTATATACAGGGCCCCTGGTGGTGGTATACAGGGCCCCTGGTGATGGTATATACGAGCCCCTGGTGGTGGTATACAGAGCCCCTGGTGGTGGTATACAGGGCCCCTGGTGGTGGTATACAGGGCCCCTGGTGGTGGTATATAAGGGTCCCTGGTGGTGGTATATACAGGCCCCTGGTGGTGGTATATACAGGCCCCTGGTGGTGGTATATACAAGGCCCCTGGTGGTGGTATATACAGGGCCCCTGGTGGTGGTATACAGGGCCCCTGGTGGTGGTATATATAGGCCCCTGGTGGTGGTATATATAGGCCCCTGGTGGTGGTATACAGGGCCCCTGGTGGTGGTATATACAGGCCCCCCGCTCTCCATTACCTGCAGCAGGCAGTCGCGCTGATCGCAGCCACAGCCTGTCATGTAGTGTGATGCTGTAGCCGGCGATACAGGAAATAGAGCGGCGCCGGCTACAGCCCACATGACAGGCAGATCAGCGCGACTGCCCGCCGGTAATGGAGAGCGGGGGGACGCAGCAGTAATGGAGGCAGCGGTCGATAGCGTGTGGGGGCAGCGGTCAGGGGCCCCATTGTATGACATGTGGGGGTGCTCAGGGGACCAATGGGCCCCCCTTTCTGTCCGGGCCCCCCCTACAGCACCCAGGGGGGTATGGGGACGGGGCTTAGTGGGCGTGGTCCCAAAGTGTCGGGGCCCACAGGGCCAGTCCGCCCCTGTATGTATCGCAGGCGCAGCTGCCGGTATAGCAGCGGCTGCATAGCGGCGCTGGGTCCGGGCCCCCCACAAGCGCCGGGCCCCAAAGCGACCGCTACGGCTGCTATGCCGGTAGTTACGCCACTGTAGAGAGCCTATATCACTAGTGAATACAAACTAATAACTGACACCTAGAGTCAGTCCGCTGGAATTTTTAAAAAAGAGAGCCCTGAAACTAGTCTCACCAATTTGAAATCTAAACATAAACAACAGGCCAGTGTTCAGCAGTAACAGTAGTGTTATTGAGACACTGCTTAGCGACCAGTAACAGCAAGCATGTTCAGAAGCAGATCTTACAACTGGCCAATGATGACAAGCAGCTATCTCATTTTATAGTCTAGTGCAGCCAATCAGGGGTATTTAGCCAGTATACAAGATCCAAGGGCTGTCAAGGATTGACATTTTATACTATTGCATCATAGTGGGTCAGGCTGCTCTGCTCATTCCATATAGGGACAGAAAAAGATCTAAATTGATATGTGTTGTACTACTATACTAATAATGAAGCATATTCAATATCGAATTTGTAGTCAGTCTGTGTAAAATAATTCAAATATTGATGTGACATGGGAAGGTAATGTACCTGCAAAGTTTGTGTGACTGTAAATACATTGACCCGTGATATACTGCTGTAACAGCACCTTAATAACTTAATAATATTTTTTCATCTTTATGCACTGCAATTGCAAACCAGGAGGGAAGATTAAAACTTTGTGCCCTAATTTTTCTAGTTAAGAAGAATCGTGAAACCCAGGCTTGTGCATCACAAGCACAGAAGCCATATTTTTTTAATAGAAAAAAAGTTAAAGGACTGGTACTTGATTCTTCCATAAAAAAAATGGATGTATGTCTTTGATTTATGAATGACTTAATCTGAAATAAAGAAGCGTTTTTTTTTTAATAGAAGAATCAAGCACCAGTCCTGTTACTTCTTTCTATATACCAAGAGGATGCCAGCCACATTGTTGAGTGCGGTGGAATCCAGGAGACAATATTGCTGAGCCGCACAATCCTATTCGCTTTTCCCAGAAACATTTACCGTATTTTTTGCTTTATAAGACACACTGGATTATAAGACGCACCCCAAATTTAGAGAAGGAAAAGAGGAAAAAACTATTTTTAATGTTAAATAGGGGTGTGCCTTATAATACCAATGTCAGTCTGATAACCTGTATATAAACCCACCAGGGAAGAAGCGACGGTGGAGCGGGGTCACAGGAGACAGGGCCGGTGAGGCTGCGGGCATGGGAGAAGAGGGTGTCATGGTAGAGCAGTTCAAGTACCATTGATTTCCTAGATCCTCATAATGGTACAAGTCCCCTATTCAGGTTCCCCATCTTGGTACAGTACATATGTCCCCCATCCTAGTATATATGATCATCCATCCTGGAAATTTATGATTCCCCCATGCAGGTACATATAATCGCCCACTGCTGGTGTATATGATTTCCCCCATGCTGGTATATTTGACCCCCCCCATCCTGATAATCTATGATACCCCAATGCTGGTACATATAAATGATCGCCACGAACCTGGTAGTATATGATCCTCAGCCTAGTAATCTATGATCCCACCATGCAGGTACATATGAATGATCCCCCCACCCTGGTAGTATATGACCCCCACATCCTGGTAATCTATGATTCCCCCATGCTGATACATATGAATGATCCCCCCCACCTTGGTAGCATATGACTCCCCACCCCAATCCTGGTACTTGGAGACATCAATTAACCCCTTCCCGACCCTTCATGTTACACAAATATCATGGGTTTTGGTGCGTTCACGACCCATGACGTTGTGCAAAGTCATGGCGGTTACCACGGCACCATTGCTGCGGAAACCACCATCGGGCCTGGTGCTGTGTGATTCCTATCACAGAGCACCGGAGCTTGAGGTCAAGGGGGTGGATTCTCCGCCCCCATGATCACGGTGATTGGCAGTTTGAACACCCAATCGTTGTGGCCCCATGCTGCAAATTGCAACCCACAGCCACCCCAGAAAATAGCGCATTCATTGAAGGCACCATTTTCTGGTGCTGTACCCCAACTCTTCCAGTTGCTCTTGTGCTGGTGGCAATGCTGGTGGCACACAGGGATTCTCCATACACGACATGTACACCACAAACAATTTCAATGGAAAATTAGCTTCAATTGTTAGCGGACACCATGTCGTGTATGGAGAGCCCCTGTGTGCCTGAACATTGTAGCTCCCTCACGAGTGACTCTATTTTACAAACTAGGCCCCCCAAGGAACTTAACTAGATGCTTAGTGAGCACTTTGAACCCCCAGCTGCTTCACAAATTAGTCCGTAAAAAGAAAAAAAAGATTTTTGTGAAAAAAAAGTACTTTTTCATTTTTACGGATCAATTTGTGAAGCACCTGGGGTTCAAAGTGCTCACCATGCATCTAGATAAGTTCCTTGATGGGTCTTGTTTGCAAAATAGGATCACTTGTGGGGGAGCTCTAATCTTTAGGAATCATTGTTCCTACAATAATCTGTCATACAGTGCACCATGACTATGATCCCAGAAACTACAATAAGAGGACACTTGATCCCTTGTTGTACCCATCCATCCACCCATGCACCCTTCATCCACGCATGCACACATACACGCACGCACACATCCATGCACGCACATCCACGTATCCACACATCTACGCACGCACATCCACACACGTTGACATCCACGCACACACACATCCATGCATGCACATCCACGTATCCACACATCTACGCACGCACATCCACACACGTTGACATCCACGCATGCACACATCCATGCACGCACATCCACATCCATGCACGCTGACATCCACGCACGCTGACTTCCACGCATGCTGACATCCACGCACACATCCACTGACGCACGCACACACCACGCACGCTGACATTCACGCACGCTGACATCCATGCATGCACACATCCACGGATGCACGCGCACATCCACACATGCTGGAATTCACACACATCCACATACGCACATCCACGCACACATCCACGTACGCACACATCTACAGATGCACACACACATCCAAGGACGCACACATCCATGCACGCTGACATCCACGCATGCTGATATCCACGCACGCTGACATCCACGCATGCTGACATCCACGCATGCTGACATCCATGCACCCTGACATCCACGCACGCACTCATCAATCCACCCATGCATGCACCATCCATCCACCCATTCATCCATTCATTCATTCATTCATTCATCCATTCATTCATACTTACCCACTGATGAGGAGGAGGAGCCCAGGAGAAAAGGAGGGGCCACACTGCAGCTGCAGAGGAGGCCGACGGGCGGGTGCACTGGCGCGTGCAGCCCGCCAGTATAGGTGAGCGGGGCACACATGGCCCTGGGGTGGGGGGTAGGGGGCTGGGGGGAAAGAAAGGGATTAGCAGAAGGGGGCTGTGTAGGCTGACTGGCGGACGCATGAGCCCGCTGGCAGATACATGGTAGTAGGAGGAAGGCGGGTGGATGGCGGGGAGGGGGGGTTTCTGGAAGCCAGACACAGGGGGGGCAGGAAGGAGATGGGACAGGGGACACAGGTTGGGCTGGAGGAGGAAGGGGCGGGGCGCAGGAAGGGATGACCGGTGGAGCCGCCGGCAGATAAATGTGATAAGGGGGTGGATGGGAGAGAAGGGGGGCCCCTATAGTGTCCTGGAGCAAGGGGGGCTGAGTAGGGGAGGTCACCCGCCAATCCACCCCTCCAGATCTGATTGGAGAGCTCCAATCAGATCTGGGAGGGAGAAATCGCTCTGATTTCTCCGATCTGCAGTTTCAGTTTTAAACTGACGATCAGAGGGGCCCTGGGCACGGGAGGGTTAATACACCCCCCGTGATGTTAACTACAGGTTGTCACCTTGCAGTAGCAACGGTGACACCTGAGTTAACCCACTCACACGCATCGCAGGAGCTTGATCATTGCATGACCCACCCCCTGGGCCATAGGTCGGGAACGCACCGACTTTCATGGCCCAAACGGTGGGCCAAGGATCGGGAAGGGGTTAAGGCAAAATATTTATTTAAACATACATAATATAATATATTCAGAAAATAGTGTTTTTTAAAGTGCAATGATAGCAACATCAGAATAGTCCTGGTCAGCACTGAAATAAAAAAATTAAAACAATGATAAAAAAGCAGCAGCCAAATGAGCATACTTAAAGTAGAACTGTTGGATATCTTTGTGTCCTTTTTTGAAAATAATTGTATTTACTAAGAAATATTTTGTATAGGGATGGGCGAATCTACTCGCTACTATTCGGGACTCAGGGGACTCGCTACTCGCCGAGTTTCCTTAGGAATTACTCGGGGGTAGCAAGTCCCTGTACTTTTGCAGTGTATCTATACAGATACACTACAAAAGTACCCTAAAAGTTAATCTAAGGGGTTAAAAACAATAAACATTCATACTCACCTTCTGTGGGGCCTGTACCTTATGTCACATGGGTTTGTCACGTGGCCGCACTGCCAGCCAATCAGATTGGCCAGATCGCTCATTGGCTGGCAGTACGGCCACGTGACAAACCCATGTGACCGCTAGCCGCATGCTGATTGGCTGAAATCTTACAGGTCCCTCAGCCCATCTTCTCCCGGTGATCTGAGGTCTTGTGACGTCCGGAGGTCTTCGGTACCGGTCCCGGTACATAAGGTACAGGCCCCACAGAAGGTGAGTATGAATGTGTATTGTTTTTAACCCCTTAGATTAACTTTTAGGGTACTTTTGTAGTGTATCTGTAAGTAAAAACTGCAAAAGTAAAGGTTACTATTCGGACTCGCTGGACTCGCAACGAGTACTGAGTCTCGGACCCGGACTCGTTACAGTCCAGCGATTCCGAGTATTTCAGGATTCGCCCATCCCTAATTTTGTATTATCTATACCCAAAACTGTGCATTGTGCTGTTCCTCTGTTTCCCCTCTAAAAATGTATGAACAAATTTTCAACTGGGTGTTAATATTGCCTTTGGCCATGGAGTATACCCTACACTGACACTGTCAGTGATTATAGGGCAGTGTGCATGCATGATGACACACCCCAAATATATAACAGCGACTTGTCAATTTATTAAACAACATTATGATGCATTAAACAAAGAAATAGCACAAAGCAGAAAATATAATCCCGTATTGGTTTATTTAGGGGAAGAAAAAAATATGCAAAACTAGACATGACCGGAGATATAACAGGTATTTTTTTTTAGCTATGGAGTAGCACATTAAATGTAATCCCCTGCCTCCTGTCATATTCTCACCCTGTAGTGGCTCCATCCTCTTTCAACAGTGCGCCAGTCCACGGCGCCATTGTGTGTCCAAAACTTATGACTGGCCAGAGGTCAGAAGTTGCATCACAAGCTCCCAATGTATCTCAGAGTCAGTAAGGGGTCAGAGTGAGGCTGTCAGAGATGTTTTGAGTTGTGACCTCTAATATACTCCATGAAACACTGGAGATCCCGGAAGGTCACAAAGAAGCCCAATGGGAACAACACTGGAAATAGATTTAGATGGCGGAGGGAAAGTATACAGCAGGGGCAGGAGACTTACATTTAAAGAACCACTCCAGCACTGAAGAAAAACAAATTGCTAGAGTGGTACTTTAAACACTGAGAATTATCCTACAGTTAGTAAAGATCTCATCAGAGGTGAACTTTCACAAACAATTTCCAGCACATCTTGAAATAGAACTAGTTCCAAAAGATCTCGCTCCACGGACATGATCATAAAGGCTTCCAGCAGGTCTTGTCCCATTGTAACCCGCAGTCTTGTCTTTATGAGTTTGAGCTTGCTGAATGCTCTTTCACATGCAACTATTGTGAAAGATAAAGTCAGTAAGTACTCATATGCCACAGACAGATTCTCATAGGCAGCTGAATAGAGATTGTACTTCCAGAGTAATCGGTGACAGCAGAGGAAGCAATTTTTACATGTCTTGCATTTACTTTTGACAACGTCAGTATCTTCAGGTACACCCCATTCAACTCTATTTCCTTCTCCTCCTTCTTCTTTGGTAGCTGCATTTGTTTTTTCTGGCTCATCCAAGGGTATCATCAACTTAGGAAAGAGGTTTGCAAAACTTCTGAGTTCACTAATAATAGCTTCTTCATTAACTTTTGATAGTTCTGAGATTCTTGTTAGGGTGCCTTCCTTGAGTTGGTTGGAGTCATTTTGAATATTTTCAAAAAATTTAGGATGCAAAAATTGTGTATCAATTATCAGTTGTTTATTTTCTAAAAATCTTTCAGTGAGGCTTGTCAAAATTTGATCAAAATTGGCCTGTAAACTTCCACACGATAACGTTGTGTTTCATCAGCTGGACGTTCATCAACTGAGCTTTCACCTGCCATTCTTTTCTTTCTGCCAGTCCTCTTCACTTGGATCTCTGTTTCAATCTCCAAGAATGAAATATTATCATGATTCGATATTAGATAATTCATTTTTAATGCAAACTGTGTAGCAGTTTCTTTAATATGTTCAAATATTATCTTCTTAAGCTGGTCAATTGCATTTTCGATCATTGTCCATGCTACCATAAAGTCAAGGCCACTTGTCTGCAAATATTTTGAAACAGGGCCATTAACATCAAAAATAGGAAGAAACACGTTTGCTGTTAAAATGGTCTTGAACTTTCAAGTTGTTCACCCCAAATGTTCATTCGCTTGTGGGAATCTCCAATAAAGGATGCAATGCGATTTAACAGCCCAAAAAGGTTTTTTGCCTCAAGGACCTCACAACAATCAGAGATACAGAGATTAAGGATGTGACTGTAGCACCAGATGTAGACAGAGTTGGGCACTTCTTTACCAATCTCTGCTCGTAAGCCTACATATGAACTTCGCATGTTTGCTCCACCATCAAATGATTCTCTAGCGATCTTACGGTAGTCAATTCCAAGTACTTTGAAGTTAGCCATTAACAGTTCGTGAAATCCTCGACCAGATGCATCTTTAACTGGAAGAACAGAAATGAGTCGTTCCTGAATCTCTTCATTTTTTACATACCTTATAACAACTGTTGCTTGATCTACAATCCCTGCATCTTGAGCCGAATCAACTTGGATGCTAAATCTTTTCTCACCAATTCCAGAAACTATGCCTTTCTTTACACAATGAACCACTTCCATAACAACTTTATTAACGGTCTTGTATGATAAAAAAGTCAATAAACTTCCACGGCCACCTGACATTTTGCCAGCTTTTCCTCTTTTTTCTAAACGTGTTTTTCTTTTGTCACTTTCTTGAATACATTTTTCAAGGTGAATTTTTAATGGCATATCATAATGGGGTAAAAGTAATATAATTTCCAAAAAATTACCATGGCTAATTTCACTGTTGTTAAGGTTGCAAAGTGGGGGGGCGTGTCCAGCTGCTGATGGCGCCAGACGCACACTAGCAGAGCTCCTCGCTTAAGACCGTTGAAATGGCATCTTACTGGCTCCATTGGACCTCCCGCGTTTCCTCACCGACGGGTGAACCCCTTTGGATCCTCCCTATCATGCCTCGGGCTGCCTCCTGGAGAAGACAAACGGAAAACAAGGTGACAGACTATTTCGACCCGGGCAGGGTGCGCGCTTCCCCAGCTAACATGGCGCCAGCTCCTGAGCGCTCGCCTCCCTCCTCCTAGGCTGGGCGGCGATCCCCTCGCAGCGTGGAGATGCAGGGAGAGGTAATGCAACAACCGAGCACCGGTCACACAGGGGGCTCTAAAGGCTCTCTTGACTGCACAGAGACACTCTATAATTGAAGACATGCGGGTCTTATCGGCGCCATCAGGGAAGATCCGGGGGCGCTTAATGAGAGGACGACACAACTGGAGGAAAAGATGGGGGAGTTCGCCTCAGCCCACAATAGTCTCTCGGACAGTCACGCCGAGCTAGACAAAGAAATGGGGTCGGTGTCACTTTGAGGATCAGCTCAGAAAAAACAACATGAAGCTGCGAGGTATTGCAGAGGCAGGAGAGGACTCTGAGGTGCTACACATGGCCAGAGCTTTCCTTCACGCGGCTCTCCCAGAAATCCCACCGGAACATTTGGCTATTGAAAACACCTTCAGGATCCCCAAACCGGCAAAACTCCCCCCGAGGTCCCGAGGGACATCCTGGTGTCTCTGCTGAGATGCCCCCCCTTCCGGAGCCATTCACAGGTTTTCCTCTACCTGGGGACATTATCCAGCAGAAGAGACTTTGCCTCCAGCTGCAAAGCCCTCAGGGAAAACGGCATAATGTACAGCTGGGGTCCCCGGTGGCACTGAAGTTTAAGCACAAGGGAAAGAGACAATCATTATCCTCTCCCACCTTTTTGAGGAAAACGCTCAAAACGTGGGGTCTATTTCCACCCAGCAACCGTCCCTCCCCTCGCCGTGATCCTGACTGGGACAAGGGAGAGGGCCTCACTGCGGAAGAGGCCCCATGAGGGCTCAGACCTGAAGTTCTTTCAGTCCTAAGTGACTGGATTTCCTTTTCCTGTTTAGTAAATGCTCCTAGGATTACTTGGGCTATGTCCGGTAACTGATTGTCGGTGTCGGTTACTACCGTCCCCCTGTGGGGAACAGGTGCCGATCCTTGGGCACGTACCAGGAGCTGTGGGGATCTTCCCTCCCCCCCATTGGACCCAATTATTACTGGACGTTCCTTGAAGTTTACATAAGTGTTTGGTGTCTTGTGTCTAACCTGGTGTTACCCCTTCTGATCCTTCCCCTGCTTATCCTCCCCTCCATTTCCCCCTTAGGCCAGTGGGATATTCCCTCCCTTACTCAATCCCATGGAGGTCGCGTTCCCCCACCCGCCCCTTACCTGATCCCTCCTATCCCTCCCCCCTCTCCCCTCTTGGCCTTTCCTCCCCTTCCCTCTAGTCTCTCCTACCCCTCTCTGCCTTCTTTTCTCCTCCTTTACTCCTTTTCTCTTCGTCTGGTCTCCCTAACATCCTCTTGACCTTACTGGAGGTCGCGGGCACGAGAGAGCTGGTCCTTCTAGCCGCGGAGTTGCTAACATGAAACTTAAAATACTATCGCTTAATGTCAAAGGCCTTAACTCCCCAAGTTAAGAGATCCTTTATATGAAGAAAGTCAGCTGCAGATGTCATTTGCATTCAGGAAATGCACCTGCTTGAGAGTGATAACTGCAGACTCCACAACGTTTTGTTTCCCCATGTTTACCATACTAACCATACTGAGAAAAAGGCAGGGGTGAGCATCCTTGTCAAGGGGACAGTACAATTCCAGTTGATTGAAAGTATTGCAGATCCAGCGGGGAGGTACTTGATTCTGAAATAATAGCGGGCTACACATATACCCTGGCAAATATCTATGCCCCAAACTCAGGGCAACTCAAATTTGTGAGATCTCTCTTGGGAAAGTTGAGGGAGACATCGGTGGGTAAATTGATCATTTGTGGAGACTTCAACTTAGTGATGGAGAGCCGCCTAGAGTCCTCTTCCCCGGCTTCACGGGGGAGTGGGACCCTGGGGCCCCTGTGTTGGGAGTTCAACCTCCATGATGTTTAGAGGTATCAGCATGCTGAGGAGAGGGACTATTCCTTCTTCTCACATGTTCATAGGTCCTATTCCAGGATCGACTCCTTCCTAGTGAGTGATGCCGCCTTGGAGGCCTGTCGGGCCTCGGAGGTGGGCGTCATCACATGGTCGGACCATGCTCCGATAACACTGGAGATCGAGCTGGGAATGGGGGGTGGTCTCTCCCGGCTCTGGAGGCTGAATGTAGGCCTCCTGGCGGACCCCCAGATTACTAAGGAAGTTGACGCCATACTGCGTGAATATTTCTCCATAAATGATGATGGGGGTCTCAGATGACACGCTGTGGTATGCCCACAAGGCGGTTCTCCGGGGCTTTCTCCTACAAAAAGCCGCCCAGTCGAAACGGAATTGGGGGAGGCTGAGACTGGAGTGGACGGACAGGATCCAACATTTGGAAGCACTTAATAAAGCGAGTCCATCCTCTTCCCTCCTGGCCCAGATTCTAGACCTCCGAACCAAATTAAGAGCTCTTCATTTACAATATGAGTAGTCCTTGCGGAAACTGATAACTAAATACTATGCAGCGGGAGATAGGGCGGGAGGTCTACTAGTGCGACGACTCAAAAAGAGGCAGGCCAAAACCATGATTACATCGATGAGGGGCACGGATGGGAGAGTGGTTCGGGACCCGCCCGGGATGGTGGAGGTGTTCGCGTCATACTACGAAAAATTATATAATTTAAAGAATGATGCGGAAACGCCTCAGCCAACGACCCCAGTGATTAGGGGCTTCCTCCGGGGACTGGGTCTCCTGGCTCTCTCATCTGAAACCCTAGACACACTGAATGGGCCCCTTACCCCCTCAGAGATTGATAAAGTGATTTCCTCATTAAAAATTAACTCTGCGCCGGGCCCAGATGGGTTCGCAAATGAATATTACAGGACTTTTCGTCCGGTTCTCACGCCATACCTGCAACGACTATTTTCTTATCTGGCAGTTTAAAGGGTCTGTGCCAAGCCATGCCTTGGAAGCCACAATCACTACCATCCCCAAACCAGGGAAAGCGGCGGACCGGCCGAAAAACTACCGCCCAATATCCTTATTAAATACCGATTTAAAAATCTACTCGTAGCTGTTGGCGGTCAGGCTGGCTGCGGTAATCCCCTCCCTGGTACACCCGGACCAGATGGAATTCGTGCAAAATAGACAGGCCAGAGACGGAACTCGTAGGATGCTGAATGCTGAACTTGATTGAGGTGGGAGAGAGGAGGGGGACCCATATGTGTTCCTGTCCTTGGACGCTGAGAAAGTGTTTGACAGGATACACTGGGGCTACCTCCGGGAAGTCATCTGTACCTTCGGGTTTTTGGGCCCCATCTTGTCAGCAATCCTCGGCCTATACTCCCACCCCTGTGCTAGGGTATTCTCAGCGGGTTTCCCGTCCCAAGTGTTCCCAATTTCGAATGGCACCAGACAAGGTTGCCCCCCTCTCCCCACTGGTGTTTGCTCTGTTGATGGAGCCCCTGGCGGCCTCCCTCAGGGCGGACCCTTCAGTTTTTGGGAATATCAGTGGGAAACAGGACACATGTGGTGGGTTTGTACGCCGATGACGTTATTATCTCAGTCTCTGATCCTGCATCCTCGCTTCCTGCGATAATGAGGTCTCTTGACTTGTTTGCATGAATCTTCTACTATAAATTAAATGCAAGTAAATCGATGGTCTTCCCAGTTCACATGCCTGTGGGGTTGGCGGTGCGCCTCGCGCGGTTATAACCCTTCAAGTGGCACCCAAAGGGCATCCCATATTTGGGGACCTGTCTCTGTCCCACGGCGGAGATGGCTTCCCGAAATGTTACAAGATTGTGGGGGACCTGCAAGGGGCGCTCGAGACTGCTCCCCTCGCCTCCATGTCTTGAATGGCCAGAGTACAGGCTGTGCGAATGCTTTGGCTTCCGAAGATCATTTATTTTTTCAGATGTTTACCAATTATTTATCCGGCTGGAGAAATATCCCGCCTTCAGTCACTGATCAACAGGTTCGTCTGGGCCAACAAACCCAGCAGAGTCCAGACGAAAATCATGTACCTCCGGCTTGCCGGAAGGGGGATGGGGGTTCCGAATGTTGCCATGTATCTTAAGGCAGCGATTCTAGAGTCGGCTAGGGAGTGGTGGCGGCGAGGTGAGAATACTGGTTGGTGGCAAATTGAATCTCAGGAGTCACCTGGAGGATCTTTGCGGCACCTTCTTGCGGTGGAGTCGCTGGGAGAGGTGGATAGGGATGGCCTCCTGCTGTCAGTGAGGGCACTCCTTAAGGAGTGGGGGAGTTTCTCGAGAGGCTGGGCTAAATTACTGGTCACTGAGATCCCTTTGGCCGCTTTGCTGTTACATATCCCCTCCCTGAGCCTCGTCCGCTAGAAGGAGCATGGCATAGAGAAGCTGAGTGACCTACTAGGCCGGAGTGGACTGGTCACCTTCACAGAGTTTGGTGAAACCCACCCGACTCTGGAACACACATTCCTACAGTTTTACCAGATAGCTCATTTCCTCCGCTCGAGACTGTGTCGGCATGACTTGAAACCCCTGGGACTGTCCCCCCTTCTCTACTTTATCTTTTTAAAATCTGACAAACCTAAGGGCTTGACGCACCTGTACAGGGGACTGGTGGAAAACAGCATGACAACTAAAATTTCCTATATGGAACGATGGGAGGGAGACCTGAGCTTTTCTGCCGCTCTGGAGGACTGAGAGGGAGCTGTTCAGTGTACGATGAAAGCCACTAGATGCATTATTCATGTGGAACTTTTGAAAAAGATCCACTTAAGATGGTACACCCCCCCTCCAGACTGGCGAACTTTGGACGGGGTATCTCCCCCCTGTGCAGGAGACAGTGTGGGAAAAAAGGGGACATCGCCCACATGTGGTGGAAATGTCGCAGATTGACTCCATTGTGGCACGCAGTGTCAGGCCGTTTGGAGTCCCTCACGGTATCAAAACCCCACTGACGCCGCAACTAACGGTCCTCCACATAGGGATTGAGGATTTCCCACAGTGCCACGCCACCTCCTTACAAACGTATTGCATAGCGGCAAAATGGAAACATGATTCCCCCCCATCCCTAGGAGACCTTGTGGATAGATTGACCTCCATATTTTGCCACAAGTACTACCTCGCCTTTGACTACGGCTCCAGACACTATGTGGCGGATGCCTGGGAATTATAGACAGCCCATCCGCTGGCCCTCCGGTCCCCTTTTGAGGTCCTCAACCCTCTCTGACACGACTCGATGCCTTTTCTGGTCACCCTCCCCTTCTCCCCCCCTCTCTGCTCCTACACTGCTCTTTCTAACCTTCTTTCTCTCTCTCTTTCTTGCCCTCTGTATAGACCCCTACTTTCCCCCCCAGACCCCTGATCCCCCCTCCCCCGCCCATCAGCACACACGCTCTTATTCACCCCCCTCCCCCCTTGGTCTACTCATCCCTGCTATTCCAGGCCTCCTCCCGCTTCCCTCTCCCCCTTTCCTCTCCTCTCCCATACCCCTCCCACCTTATGTTTGAACCTATTGCGAGTTTTGCATGACGGGCTACATCCCTGGATAGGTGTGGTCCATAGCCTGCAATGTCCCGCACGGGGATATGAGAAGGTGAACTTGTAGTAATGTGTGTTGGATTATGTTTCCCCAATACGCGTCTACTTTTATTCCTGTACTGTTTAAACTCTTAATAAAAAACTATTGAAGTCAAGGTTGTAAAGTGACTCGTTGGTTCCATGGGCACGAAATGGCAAGCCTTGTTACCCTAACAGTTTTACGACATGAAAAATGTGTTTCATGACTTCGATATTCTGAAGTACTTCCTTCTTTCGTTTTGAAGCTTGATCTGTGTTTATTAACTCCTTGCCGACACAGGACGTTGTACAAAGCCCTGGGCCGGTAAGGGGGCTTTGATGTGAGCTCCGGTGTGGCGCTCACATCAAAGCTCTGACATCTCAGCTGATCTCATCAGCTGAGTTGTCGGGGTAACAGCACCGATAGGATCCAGGATCCGATCGGCGCTGTTAACCCCTTGGATCCCGCCGTCAATCTCTGACAGCAGGATCCAAGGCAGCCGCGGCGGGGAACGCGCTGTTCCCCGCCTGCTCTGGAGATCTCACGATAGTATCGCGGGATCTCCGGCGCTCACGTGACAGCCCGGGGTCCTGCCTTGACCCCGGATGCTGTCAGAGCGCAGTTTCCTGTTGTGGTTGGCAGGCGCTGCCAACCACAGCAGGTCCGCGATTCTGGGAGATACAGATGAGCTGCAGCTCATTTGTATCTCCCAGAAGCGGTCGGACTGTGCAGCAGGGTGCCTCTCTAAGAGGCAGTGTAAAACTAAGAATTAATAAAAAAATAAAGTTTTTAAAAACCTGTAAAAAAAAAAAATATATAAAAGTTCAAATCACCCCCCTTTTCCCCCAATCACAATAAAAATATAAAAAAAATAAAAAAAATACAAGTTCGGTATCGCTGCGTTCAGAATCGCCCGATCTATCATCATATTAAATCTGTTAATGAGAGCCGTAAACTCCGTAACAGAAAAAATGGTCCAAACGCCAAAATTCTGTTTTTTTGGTCGCCGCAACATTGCTATAAAATGCAATAACGGGCAATCAAAACTGCGGCTCCCCCCAATAATGGTATCATCAGCAGCCACACGACCCACGAAGCATTGCCCGCGCAGAGGGCATTGCGAGCCGTTGCAGGGGCACGAGAAATGGCCGCGAGGCGGCCATTGCGAGTCTCCCGCCCCGGCGACGACCGACGAGAGCCAAACGCCGTGGCCGAAAATACAACCAAGGGCCCGGCCATGCATACCTCGAAACACCGCTATGTATCTCAATGGGAAGTGAGGCGCTATGCTGATTGGTCGGCGCAGCACACACCGACCAATCAGCATAGCGCCTCACTTAAGCGGTAAATGTGAAACTCAAAGTCCTCCATTATATCTCAATGGGAAGTGAGGCGCTATTCTCATTGGTCGGTGTGTGCTGGTGCCGACCAATGAGAATAGCGCCTCACTTCCCATTGACATATAATGGAGGACTTTGAGTTTCACATTTACCGCTGTAAGTGAGGCGCTATGCTCATTGGTCGCTGTGTGCTGGCGGTGACCAATGAGCATAGCACCTTACTTCCCATTGAGATATAATGGAGGACTTTGAGTTTCAAATTTACCGCTGTGAGGAGCTATGCTATCTATATCTATCTATATCTATCTATCTATCTATATCTATCTATCTCTATCTATCTCTATCTATATTTATCTATCTATCTCTATCTATCTCTATCTATCTCAATCTATCTATCTCTATCTATCTATATCTATATCTATCTATATCTATCTATCTATATCTATCTATCTATCTATCTATCTCTATCTATCTCTATCTATCTATCGATATCTATATCTATCTATCTATCTATCTATCTATCTATCTATCTATCTATCTATATCTATAGAAAAAGAAAAACAAAACAGCACAACTGTTATTTGACGGGTGTAAAGCCCCCCCTACCATACAGATGATATTAATCCAAGTAAAAAATGGAGGCAGCACTTCCTTCAGTTCAGTTATATGGGCTTTATTCCCAGGACAGCAACGTTTCGACTCATTGGTCTTTCTCAAGCAGTGTCACAAATACAACTGAGGTGCACATATTTATAGCACCCATACAAGGGGCTCATTAAGTGTACAATTAGTGTTTAACAATAAATATATCTAATATATAGAAAATACAGTGTATACAATTTCAATCTTATTACATATAAAGTGCATTAAAACATGACATAGTCAATATCATAGTGTTTAAATATGTTAAAACGTCCCTATGGACTTAATTAATATATTGTGCACATGTGTATATAAGTATAAATCATCTTACTCAGGTAATATGGCTTGCTGCACCTCCATCATTATTCTCAACAGGAAACCGCTGGGCTCCCAACGTGTAGTTTCCTCTACTGCCCATGCTCCGTAATTCTATTTCCTCCTTCCGGTCACCACTACCTATTACGAGCCCTCGCGCATGCGCATTAGCGCACCGGGACTCTCAATGTGCAGTTTTTTACTGTTCTATGTCCGAATTCTCGCGAATGCGCGCTACCGATGCGAGAATCTCGGGCGCCATCTTAGAATTACTATTTTTAGATAGGAATGAAGCTTTTTCTATATAACTGAAGGAATATCACTTTATTTAATATCCATAAATCTCGATATTTGATCACTTTGTGCCCAGCTATTTTATAATCAATGGTTAGAGGCTGCTACTCCTCCATCACCATATAATGATGACTACTCATAACCAGTTTTAACTGGATTGATACTTTTAACTTATAGCAGTCTATAGTTATATATACATTGAATTAGCTATAGGCATTCTTGTAAGACATATGATCACCGTCCAGAGGACTATATACAGTTAAGCACCTATACTCATATAGGCACAAATGATATAGACATTCATAGGTAGATCCCCACCTTATTATGTCAATCATTCTGTTTAGGTGATAGTATCTTACTCTAAGTGATCTATCTGAGATATCAAAAGTTATCCATAAGCATCTATGTCACCGTCCAGAGGACTATTTACAGTTAAGTGCTCTGTTCAACCTGAGCACAAATGACACCATCATAAATTAGTATATATCCACCTAATTATGTTGGTCATTCTGTTTAGGTGACACCTTGCATAGAATTCCTTCAACTCAACAGAAACCTCATATTTTCTTTCTCAATAATTCTTTATTAATGTACATTAATGTCATATAGTCATAGTAAACCGAAAGGAGGACATACAAAAAAAAGATGACAAGTAAATAAATAGGACAGCAGGTTAAATGTCGTATAGATGTTCTAGTGCAGCATTCCCATATTTCCAGCATATCTATAATAAACAAAAAACAAACAAGAAACATTAAAACAATACATTTTTTCTAGCCTTAAAATACAGAGAATTATAAAGATTCCTATTTCCAAAGACTTTTTTTAAAAAAGGCCACCAATATTATAATCAACGTTAAGACCTTTTGGCTTTAGCGTATCCAACTTATGGATCCATTCTAACTCTCGCTTTTTCAAAAGCTTAATACGATCTCCCCCTCTTCTTTGTACTGGTATACAATCAATAATTCGGAATTTCAAATCTCTCTCTGAGTGTCCCATGTCCAAAAAGTGTTTTGGTACTGGTAAATCTTTACGCTTCTTTTTAATTGTATACCTATGATGGGTTATACGTATTCTAAAGTCAAGAGTCGTTTCACCTACGTACCATAAATGGCACGGACACTCCAGGAGATATATTACAAATTCCGACGAACATGTAAAAAAACCTTTGATCTCAAATCTCATATCTGTTATTGGATGTACAAACACTGAACCTTTGATCATCAGATTACAATTCATGCACGAAAGACATGGGTAGCATTCTTTACGTTTTGATCCAGTCAAATATTTCTGTCCTTCTTTTTTAAAACTACCTATGTCTGAGTGCATCAATCTATCTCCTAAACTTTTACAACGTCTATAGGAAAATAGTGGAGGTTCTTGGAATTCTTTTACATTGGGCAGACATTTCCCCAACATCCCCCAATGTTTTTTAATGATTCCTGACACTTCTTTACTTTGTGCACTATAGGTGGTTATCAACGGAATTCTATCAAATGATTTACTGGGTTTTTTCTCTGATAGAAGTTCCAATCTATCTTTCATTTCAGCTTTTTCTCTTTGATTCTTCAACAGCTGTTTAGGGTATCCACGTGTTCCAAATTTCTTTTCCATCATATCTAAAGATTTTTTCTGATCTATTTGATTACTTACAATTTTCTATACCCTTAGAATTTGACTATAGGGAATGGATTCAATCATTTTTTTAGGGTGATGGCTATTAAATAGTAAGAGGTTATTTCTATCCTTTTTTTTTACAAATAATTCTGTGTTGAAACCATTATAATCGTATCTAACCAATACATCTAAGAATTGTAATGATTCTACCGATGAGACCAAAGTAAATTTTTATAGTCTCATCAATAGTATTCAAATATTCATGACATTCAGTTAATGTTTCTATTGTCCCCGTCCACACGAGAAAGACATCGTCTATGTATCTCCACCACGTGGCTACCAGGCCATAGTGGTGGGACACATAGACGAAGTCTTCCTCGAGCACACGCATAACTACATTTGCGTATGCCGGCTCCATATTCGCACCCATTGCAGTTCCCCTGCATTGTAGAAAGAATTCATCACCGAATAAAAAATAATTATTAGTCAATACCAACTCTAATAATTTAAGAATGAATTCTATAGAGTCTGGAGTCATTTCAGTCTCCTTTAGCTTTTTTTGAATAGCTTTTATACCTCTCCCATGATCGATTGAGGTGTAGAGGGATACAACATCAAATGATGCTAATATCACCTCCCCACTTATTGATAACTCACTTAATTTATTTAAAAATTCTCCAGTATCTTTGATGTATGATTCTACAGCTCTTGCTATAGAATTCAGAACTTTATCTAGAAATTTACCGATATTAGACAATATAGAATCACATCCAGACACAATTGGCCTTCCCGGGGGATCCACCAGGGACTTGTGTATTTTTGGGAGTATGTACAACACTGGTGTTGTTGGAAAATCTATAGTCATCAGTCACCAGTGTTGTACATACTCCCAAAAATACACAAGTCCCTGGTGGATCCCCTGAGAAGGCCAATTGTGTCTGGATGTGATTCTATATTGTCTAATATCGGTAAATTTCTAGATAAAGTTCTGAATCCTATAGCAAGAGCTGCAGAATCATACATCAAGGATACTGGAGAATTTTTAAATAAATTAAGTGAGTTATCAATAAGTGGGGAGGTGATATTAGCATCATTTGATGTTGTATCCCTCTACACCTCAATCGATCATGGGAGAGGTATAAAAGCTATTCAAAAAAAGCTAAAGGAGACTGAAATGACTCCAGACTCTATAGAATTCATTCTTAAATTATTAGAGTTGGTATTGACTAATAATTATTTTTTATTCGGTGATGAATTCTTTCTACAATGCAGGGGAACTGCAATGGGCGCGAATATGGCGCCAGCATACGCAAATGTAGTTATGTGTGTGCTCGAGGAAGACTTCGTCTATGTGTCCCACCACTATGGCCTGGTAGCCTCGTGGTGGAGATACATAGACGATGTCTTCCTCGTGTGGACGGGGACAATAGAAACATTAAATGAATTTCATGAATATTTGAATACTATTGATGAGACTATAAAATTTACTTTGGTCTCATCGGTAGAATCATTACAATTCTTAGATGTATTGGTTAGATATGATTCTAATGGTTTCAACACAGAATTATTTGTGAAAAAAATGGATAGAAATAACCTCTTACTATTTAATAGCCATCACCCTAAAAAAATGATTGAATCCATTCCCTATAGTCAATTCCTAAGGGTAAAAAAATTGTAAGTAATCAAATAGATCAGAAAAAATCTTTAGATATGATGGAAAAGAAATTTGTGACACGTGGATACCCTAAACAGCTGTTGAAGAATCAAAGAGAAAAAGCTGAAATGAAAGATAGATTGGAACTTCTATCAGAGAAAAAACCCAGTAAATCATTTGATAGAATTCCGTTGATAACCACCTATAGTGCACAAAGTAAAGAAGTGTCAAGAATCATTAAAAAACATTGGGGGATGTTGGGGAAATGTCTGCCCAATGTAAAAGAATTCCAAGAACCTCCACTCTGTTCCTATAGACATTGTAAAAGTTTAGGAGATAGATTGATGCACTCAGACATAGGTAGTTTTAAAAAAGAAGGACAGAAATATTTGACTGGATCAAAACGTAAAGAATGCTACCCATGTCTTTCGTGCATGAATTGTAATCTGATGATCAAAGGTTCAGTGTTTGTACATCCAATAACAGATATGAGATTTGAGATCAAAGGTTTTTTTACATGTTCGTCGGAATTTGTAATATATCTCCTGGAGTGTCCGTGCCATTTATGGTACGTAGGTGAAACGACTCTTGACTTTAGAATACGTATAACCCATCATAGGTATACAATTAAAAAGAAGCGTAAAGATTTACCAGTACCAAAACACTTTTTGGACATGGGACACTCAGAGAGAGATTTGAAATTCCGAATTATTGATTGTATACCAGTACAAAGAAGAGGGGGAGATCGTATTAAGCTTTTGAAAAAGCGAGTTAGAATGGATCCATAAGTTGGATACGCTAAAGCCAAAAGGTCTTAACGTTGATTATAATATTGGTGGCCTTTTTTAAAAAAAGTCTTTGGAAATAGGAATCTTTATAATTCTCTGTATTTTAAGGCTAGAAAAAATGTATTGTTTTAATGTTTCTTGTTTGTTTTTTGTTTATTATAGATATGCTGGAAATATGGGAATGCTGCACTAGAACATCTATACGACATTTAAACTGCTGTCCTATTTATTTACTTGTCATCTTTTTTATTGTATGTCCTCCTTTCGGTTTACTATGACTATATGACATTAATGTACATTATTAAAGAATTATTGAGAAAGAAAATATGAGGTTTCTGTTGAGTTGAAGGAATTCTATGCAAGGTGTCACCTAAACAGAATGACCAACATAATTAGGTGGATATATACTAATTTATGATGGTGTCATTTGTGCTCAGGTTGAACAGAGCACTTAACTGTAAATAGTCCTCTGGACGGTGACATAGATGCTTATGGATAACTTTTGATATCTCAGATAGATCACATAGAGTAAGATACTATCACCTAAACAGAATGATTGACATAATAAGGTGGGGATCTACCTATGAATGTCTATATCATTTGTGCCTATATGAGTATAGGTGCTTAACTGTATATAGTCCTCTGGACGGTGATCATATGTCTTACAAGAATGCCTATAGCTAATTCAATGTATATATAACTATAGACTGCTATAAGTTAAAAGTATCAATCCAGTTAAACTGGTTATGAGTAGTCATCATTATATGGTGATGGAGGAGTAGCAGCCTCTAACCATTGATTATAAAATAGCTGGGCACAAAGTGATCAAATATCGAGATTTATGGATATTAAATAAAGTGATATTCCTTCAGTTATATAGAAAAAGCTTCATTCCTATCTAAAAATAGGAATTCTAAGATGGCGCCCGAGATTCTCGCATCGGTAGCGCGCATGCGCAAGTATTCGGACATAGAACAGTAAAAAACTACACATTGAGA